>JAANQP010000294.1:0-48752 GCA_011320165.1 Fusarium protoensiforme | reverse complement strand
TCACTATGTTTCCTTTTGACCACTCCGCCCTTCCACAGCTCACAACCCGCAAGGCCCTTATCGGTATTGACTTCCAACACGACTTCATAGCCCAGGATGGCGCACTGCCAGTCCCGGAGCCAGAGGGCCTTGTGGATAGAACTGTCAAGCTTGCCAAGGCGTTTCGGGATGTAGGAGATGTTGTCTGGATCCAATCGCAGTTTGTCGAGGCTCGGCCTGTTTTCGAGGACCAAATTATCGCCACAGACAATAAGCCCCTGTTGCGTCCCTCCTCAAGGGGTCGAGCGAAGTTGCTCCCAGTCGAGGACCTCGACGTGGCTGGACCGCCAGACCCAGAGGCTTTCCTCAGCCACGAGGAAGCTGTGTGCGTCAAGGCGGACACACCGGGCTGCCGCATAGCCGCGGCCGTTGAAAAGGCATCGCAAAAGACGGACATCAAGTTAACAAAGTCGCACTATTCAGCGTTCCAGGCGACGCAGCTGTTGCGCATCTTGCGCGCCAAGATGGTTATGGAGCTTTTCATCTGCGGCTCCCTGACTAATATTGGCGTGTATGCAACAGCACTGGACGCTGCAGGCCATGGCATGGCTATCACGATTGTTGAGGATTGCTGTGGCTATCGAACAGAGTCCAGGAAGGCATCGGCGATTGCATCCTTGATGGAACTCACTGGCTGTGAGGTTGCCTCGTACGAGGAGGTCCTGGAGAGTCTGCAGCCTAAACCAAAGACCCCCAAGGCGTCACGCAGCAAGGCATCCTCACAACAGTCGAAGCGCATGGAACCATCGCGAAATGTCAAGCCCGGCGTAGACGAGGACGTGCGCGACAAGAGTCTCTCGCCATCAATCGTCAAGAACATGACAGGCCTGCGATTAGCTTCAGATTCGCCAAGCCCCACAGCGGCTGGGACTCAGCCTCAGAGAAAGGCGTCGACTACAAGCGCAGCTGAACGCCATGACTCAGAAACCAAACCACCTCCGAAGACTGAGGAATCTAATGGCGTTTCGAAGACCAAAATATCAGATACAAAGGACACAGAACAGATACAGGATGTTGGTGAGACGGCTGCTATTAAAGGAGACGCTGGGAACGCGGATGAGGTCAAAGAAGAAGAGACACCAGCCCAGAATACGACCAAAGACGAGGAGCCACCATCTCGAAACACCAATAAAGACGAGGAACAACCCAAAACATCAACAACACCACCCCAAGTAGATCCAGAAATGGCCCCTACCAAGACTCCGATGGAAAACGAAGAAGGCCATATCCTGCAGAAGGGTCTCTGCGAGGGAGACACCGATATCATCGAGAACGTCCTTCCAGACACCCTTGTCGATGGCATATTTGAGAAGCTACGTGACGAGGTTCAATGGCAGCGCATGTCGCATCAAGGCGGAGAAGTGCCTCGACTGGTCGCCGTCCAAGGCGAGGTTGGTGAAGACGGCACCATCCCAGTGTACCGTCATCCATCCGACGAGTCTCCCCCACTGCTGCCATTCTCTCCAACTGTTCTGGCCATCAAGACCGAGACGGAGAAGCATCTTGGCCACCCCCTGAACCACGTCCTGATCCAGCACTACCGTGACGGAACCGACTACATCTCTGAGCATAGCGACAAGACCTTGGATATTGTCCAAGGCTCTTATATCGCAAATGTGAGCCTGGGTGCCGAGCGAACCATGGTCTTCAGAACAAAGAAACGGGATAAGGACCCATCTCGAGACGAAGCCTCGCCAGCCGACCTGAAGAGGAAGATCCAGCGCGCCAAACTTCCACACAACTCTTTGTGCCGATTGGGCCTGCAGAGCAACATGAAGTGGCTGCACGCTATCCGCCAAGATAAACGACCAAAGAGCCAAAAGACACCAGCCGAGTTGGCTTACGATGGTGGCCGAATCTCTCTGACGTTCCGCCAGATCGGAACGTTCCTGAACCGTGAAGAGACTCTCATCTGGGGTCAGGGTGCCAAGGCTAAGACGAGAGAAGACGGCCACTCTGTCATCAATGGCCAGACTGATGAGGCCATCGAGATGCTCAAGGCCTTTGGGACGGAGAACCACGCCACCGAGTTCGACTGGGATGTCCATTATGGCAAGGGGTTCGACGTGCTGCATATGAGCAACGCACCACGACTCTTTGCCTGCGGGGATTCAGTAGCCAACATGCGTGCCGCCCTCATGCTGGCAGAATACGGGGTGAAATACGCAAAGGGAAGCGTCACGGCAGGCCCCGACTCTGGCCCATCCAGTGCTGAGAGCGGCGCCATCAAGTTTACAGACAAGGACAAGTCAGCTGTTCAAGGTGACTTGGCTGTCATGCTGTACCTCGATGCTCGCTATGGTCTCGGCAAGCCTGGAAGCACCCCCCGAAGCCCAAAGGAGCTGGCTACCCAGTTCACCCGCTTTCAACGTGCAATGTCAGTCCTGGATGCTTGGCGTAGCTTGCCCAAGGACAGCAGCAGCGAGAAGCGCAACATCAAGCCCCTGAAGCACGAGCTCGAAGTCTGGGATGGTTTCGTCACCGAGTCTGAGGGAGCGTTCCTTGCTGGCTCGGAGTTGTCCCTACCTGACTTCGCCCTCTGGCCTGTCCTGCATTCTATCGTGGAGGAATCGGGGCTGGAAGCTCTGGAAGGATTGGATAAACTCAAGGATTATTATGAGAGAGTGGCGGCGAGATCTAGCGCGAAGAAGGTCCTGGGTAAGGAGTCGACGACCCCTCCTCCTCAGGCCGGAGAGCCATCTACCAGCACTTAGTCATGCCACCACCTTATCACTCTAGCCATGTTTTGTTTTTATTTGGAGGACTTTTGGCCATTGGACATAGTTGTTGATGTTTGATATCCTACATTTTGCTTGAATCAAGAGTTGACTCAAGTCACATTGCACTGGGTTTTGCGAATTTCTGTGAGAAGGGTGTAACGGTTGAGTGAGGTGAAGCCAAAAACTACATCCGTGGAGCAATGGTCTCGTCTCACATGCCTATGTTCAATTCAAGTCCCGGCAGAGGCTCGGACGAAGCAGGGGTCCAGCTGTACACCTCTATGTGGTTATAACCAAATTAGTTTCAACGGGACTCATGATCCGGCTTGCGGGCCCGTCGTTTTCATCCATATTGATGCTTGCCGTGGACCATCATCAAGATGAATCCCACGGCAGGGGGTATGTGCCCACCCAGTCTGCAACTTCGCTCCGTAGCTGCACGATCTCGGACTGCGTCTCGCCGTTGCCAAGATACTCCATGAAGTTCTTTAGCTTGCCTGGGTTCTTCTCGCCCTTCTCCTCCGCCGCCTTTCGGGCCGACTTATCAATCCGAGAAGTGATGGCGACGGCACGATCCACAACATCCGCAACACGGACAAAGTCATCCTCGTTGAAGCCGCGAGTCGTCATGGCTGGTGTGCCCATGCGGAGGCCACCAGGGACCAATGCTGACCGATCTCCCGGAACAGTGTTCTTGTTGGCAGCAACGCCGACCAACTCTAGAACACGTTCAACTCGACTGCCATCAATACCCTGGGGCTTAAGGTCGGCCAAGACTAAGTGGTTATCAGTGCCTCCACTGACAAGAGTATAGCCTAGGCCACCATTACCCTTGGGCTCGCTCAATCGCCGGGCAAATGCCTTTGCGTTCTTTAGTACCTGGGTCTGGTACACCTGGAATTCAGGGGTTTGCGCCTGCTTCAAAGCCACGGCGAGGGCTGTGATAGTGTGGTTGTGAGGGCCACCTTGGTGGCCGGGAAATACAGAGTTGTTGATAGGACCCTCGAGGTCGTACATGATGTCTTCCTTGGTCTTGGGGTTTTGTTTCCGAATGCCTTTCCGGTAGAAGATCAGGGCTCCTCGAGGACCTCGTAAGCTCTTGTGGCTGGTGGTTGTGACAATGTCTGCGTAAGAGAAGGGACCTGGGAGAGCCTTGGCTGCTATTAGGCCTGAGATATGGGCGACATCGGCGAGTAGGTAGGCGTTGACTTTATCACAGATGTCTCGCATGCGCTGATAGTCGATCAGTCGGCTATAGGCACTTGCGCCAGCCACGATAATCTTGGGTCGGTAGATGGTTGCTAGCTCTTCGAGCTTGTTGTAGTCGATGTATCCAGTTGACTCGTCCAATCGGTAGGGCACCGTTTCGAAATATTTTGAGACAGCCGAAATCTTCTTGGTTGGTGTCTGATAGCCATGGGATAGATGGCCACCATGAGGTAGATCAAGGCCCATCAATCGATCGTGGGTGTTCAACAAGGCGGAGTAGACGTAGAGGTTTGCGGGAGCACCGGAGAGAGCTTGAATATTAAAGTTAGCAAGAACTATCTAACATAAAGACCAGCATGAACAAAACAGCGGTCATAGACGAAAGGGAGAGGTTGCGAACCTTGGACATTGACACCCCATGATTTGGGATCAAGGCCGAATGTTTCGAGAGCGCGCTGCTGACATAGACGTTCGGATTGGTCAATGAACTCGTTGCCGCCATAGTATCGAGCACCTGGATAGCCTTCCGAGTATTTGTCTGGAGAGGATATGAGTTAGCCTCTATAATGTCAAGACTGATACTGGTTTAGAGCCGTACTTTGCATCACACTGCCAAGAGCATCGAGAACAGCTTGGGAAGTGAAGTTCTCGGAGGGGATGAGGTTGATGAAGTGCTTCTGGCGATGCTTCTCCTACTTCAGGGATTAGTAACTAGAGCGAGAGCAGAGAGCTCGAGAGGGCATCATGGCGGACCTTTTCGATGATGTCGAAGACGGTGGGGTCAGCCTTGCCAAGGTGGGCTGAGAGTAGCTGTGTAAGGGCACAAGAGCATCAGACCTCCAAGTCACAGTAATACAATGGCTTTTAATCAATTGGATATGAACAAACCTGCTGCTGACTCTCGAGACTCAAGGAGGACGACGCTCGCGTGCACGTTGTGGTAACCGCAACAGGCCTCGCGATGCCGCGCAAGACACGCGAGGTACCTCTCACGCCAGCAAGAGACATGGCGTGGTTGCGATCGGCGGATGACGGGAGAGATGAGAGAGTAAGAGGGAAATGGAGCGCAATTGAGAGACAAAAAGGGGGTATCTTTTCGCACAAGAGGAGAGCCGCTTTTGCGAGATGACAAGACGGTGATTGTCTAGCGGCGAGCTCGCTCAGGACGTCATTGACTGTGACGATGGATGTCAGGACGGGACCTAGAAGGACGAAGGCGGAGGCGGAGGTGGGAGGTGGAGGAGGAGCCGACACCAGTGGTGAGGGCTGCTTTGGAAGGAGGCTGTCAGAATGGCTCGAGCTACCTGCAGGACAAGTACCTAGTGTATTCGCCTAACTTAAACCCCTGTCACGGCCTCTGAAATACCATGTCTTGTGCTTAATGGGATGAGAGGTCGCCTGGGACATGGCTGCTCCAGTGAAAGGGCCAGTCTTGATAGGCTACAAATACCCAAGAGAAAGGTACTCTTTTAGCAGTGCATCCTCGCCTGTGCCACAGCACTCCATACCTGTGGCGGTGAGCCAAGACGCCATTACGTATAAAATTCTCGGCTCTGGTGGGCCATGGGGCTGCTTCTTTTGCTTCTTTTTTCCTTATCAACTAAACTTGGGCGTGATGTGACCGCCAAGACAGCATATCGGTTCCTCCGCTTCGGCGGGAGCATGCTGAAATGCCCTGGCACAAACTCACCACTCTTGAGAGGGCAATTTGAACGAACTGATCCAAGCCTTTGGTTGATCTTCTCGTATACTCTTTTCACGATAGCTTCGTTCTCGATTTAGATGCGTTAGCGTAGTTGGTAGAGTTAGCTCATTCTTGTGACGGTGTAATGTTATTCTTGCATAAATAGGTTGTGAATGCTTGGCGTTGCTGTCCGGTTTGTCTTCCCACGTTCCAGGTCATCCGGTTTCCAAGGTTGTGTGGCCTAGGTCTGGAATTAGTGCCCGCGCGTAGATGAAAGGTCCCATCAACTTGATGCTATTCTGCCATGTATCAAGCGTTGGCAGTAATTCAGGGCAAGATAGCGACATGCATGCATGAGCAACGGCACTTTTGTGGAGTGAGAAAGGCACAGCCCGCGTGTGAAAATGAAGCCAACCCGCACAACATTATTTTGAACACCTGTGGTACCGAGGACATATTGAGCAACAGCCGTGCTCACGAGAAGATGTCATTGTGGAAAACATCCAAGCATCCGAGCATCATCGATTCCATTTTTCAATGCTACATGCCAGAACCCCCGCCGGTACGACTGTAGAAACCAGAAGGGCGTAAAAAGAGACCCAACCCGTAGACTCCGAATGCAGCCTCCTCTCAAGACCGAAATGTTGTCGTTGTCCACACGGTTTACTCCTCGGCAAGGAGAGCATTTCGCTTGGCCACCGCACGCTCCTGCTTGCGCTCGCGGGCAGCCTTGTTCTTCGCACGCTTGGCGTCCATCTCCTCCTGGAGAGCCTTCTCACGCTGCTTCTCGGCCTTGGCACGGTGGATCTGTTCATCTCCATGTCAGCAATCTATCTTCCCTCGTCGAGGCCACCATGGCCAGGTATCATGGGTAACACGTACGTGCTCAACCAGGGCACGCTTGTGCTTGAAGGTGTTACCCTTGCTGCTGTGGTACAGCTCGTGGTAGAGGTGCTTGTCGATCTTGCCGCTGGCACGGTACTTGACCAGAAGGCGGCGGAGGACTCGGAGGCGGCGCATCCAGAGGACCTGGCTGGGCATACGGGCATCGGCGGTACCCTTGCGCTTACCGTAGCCACGGTGTCGGCCCTCTCGTCGAGCGAGGTTCAGCTCGCGGGCGCGCGATCGCGAGTGCTGGGTGACGGGCTTTCGGATGATGAGGCCATCGGCGACGAGCTTTCGGATGGTCTGGCGAGAGTTGGCGTTGGAAATCTCGCTCTGCTCGTTGGGGTCGAGCCAGATCTTGCGCTGGCCGCAGCCGATGACCGATGAGGCCAGGCGCTTCTGAGTTCGCAGATTGACCCTGCAGTGGAGGAAGAAACACGAGTTAGCCACCAACTCCCTCTGATATCGATGATGAATATTTGGCTTCGAGATCGCGGCGACGGCATCAGAAGCATCTGCTCTCAGCGCAGTCCTGCTTCCAGCTCCCCCAATATCGCATCCTCGTTGTGTTGATCGATTCGGACAACTTACATCTTGATTGTCGTTAGTGGTGATGGCCGGTCCTCGATGGATGTTGGATGAAGACTGAGAGGGGTTTGCGAGGCCAGAATTTCTCCTTGGGTTTGTGGGTTAACTTGCGCTAGACCCTTTCAGTTGCACTAAGCGAGGGCTGTTCTGGGTCATGAGTCACCGCCGAGCGATTCACGTGACCATTTTACTGCCACAGGGCACTCTGGGAAGGTGGGGTGGGAAATCCCATAACCCCCTGCCCCAATCAGAATTATTCATGAGCTCAATTTGACTTCATTGTCATGAGGCGAGCTTGCATTGAGCTCGGAGTATCGTATGCGAAGGGTTGACAACATTGTGCTATTTCCCAAGCCATTGAATACACTCATTGAATCATCGCGCATTGAGGAACTGCAGTTTTTCTCTATATTTCTGCCAATCCACAAGTCTATACCTTTGAAGCAAGGATATGGGTCAAGTATGGCCTTGGCATGGATCACAAGCTCAAAATACAGTGTTGTAAAATTCGAGGAGATGGCGGTGGGGCAGTTTTTGAAGGACACAACTAGGCGGTTACGAGGACCATGAACAATGGCGATATCCACATGGAGCCATATGTTCGTGGATGAATTAGCATTATTCCTAGCACTGATCCTCAAGGCATAGGAGCAGATATTCGACAACAGCTTACACGAAGCCAAATCCAAATATCTGGATATGACAGTGCTGCATTGATTCATAGCTTTTCATGATGGTATAACATAGGCAAGATGCCAGAGCATTTGTTCATGGCACCCTTGCTCCCGGAGATGTTCATGAGAACGTCTCGCTCCCCACATCGACCTTTCCAACACTCCAGATCTCCTTTTCGTCCTCTGCCTCGTCGTTCGACAGGCCAAGACCTCCTTGTCCACCTTCCGCTTCACGTCTCTCGCGAGCTTGCGAGCCTAGTCTCATGGCAACACGCTTGAAGTAGTCTCCCATGCTCCTCTTGGTGTTGGCAGGCAGCTCCGCTCCGGACCCAGCCATGAACTTGTCAAAGATGCGGCTCTCCTCATCCGCCACACTGAACAGCTCCACAAATGCCGCCTCCGCCGCCAACTTGACGGGGATAACAGGGTCTCTAACGCTTGCAAAGATGGGCTGTGCCAGGAGGGCCACGTGGGGTCGGACCATTTCCGTGTCGTTGCGGCTCACCGTGCGAACAACCACCAGCGCAAGTCGACGAGAGTCGGTTGCATTGCCTGGCTGGATGATGGATGCAAGGGCCTCGAAGATTCCCTTGGTAGTCTCGTAGCTCTTAGAAGTGTCTGAGAGCAGATACTTGCCCGTAGCCAAAATGCAGTTGTCCGCCACAAAAACCTATTCATAAATGTCAGCTAACAGTCTACTTCGAACTCGATCGTCTCTACTTACGTTCTTGTTCGCGATGCCCTGACACAGTAGTTCGGGCAGTTCGTCGATCAAAGAGTTTTGGAGCAGAGCCTCTGGGGATTCGACCAGGACGGCATTCAGAGCAAGCACAGACGAGGGGCTGAAGTGCGAGGTAACCACACGGTTCTTGAGCAGACCCGAGGCGGCTTCTTCAGGAACATTCTTGATGAGGGCACCCAACAGCTTGGCGTTGGTGATGGTCATGGTGTCGTCCCTCTCGTCCGTGTCCATATCGATTAGGGATAGCACAGCCGCTCGTGACGCCTCTCCCATATTGGCACCAGCCTTGCTAATGACCTCGTACAAAGCCTTGAGCATTGCAGTCTTGACGCCAGGATCGGCGGTCTTCGATCCAGTGACAAGTTCGGCAATCAAAGGATCGATACGGGGAGTGTACTTGATCAGGGTACCTAATGCCTTGGCAGCCCTTGTCCTCAGTGTCTCGCTCGACGTATCGGCGAGAGACTTGGCAAATGTACGCTGAAGTTGGGGCAAGAAAGGCTTGAGTGCCATTGGCATCTTCTCGAGGAGGTTGTTGAGAGTGAGAAGAATGGCCGACTTGACTTCGGTGGCACGTTCTGAAACCACTCGGATGAGGGGACCGGTAATCTGGGTCACGAACGGCTTCAGCGAGGCCTCGCTGGTTCTGTCGACAATATCGGCGATACCCAGAGCGGCCTGGACTCTTTGATCTGCAGTACCGTTCATCAAGCCCTGCAGGAAGATGGGAAGAATGGCGTTGATGCCCTTGGGTAGCTCGAAACCACGCAGGTTCGCTCCCGCAACACCAACACGCTGTAGAGTTTGGCGGGTGGAGATGACAAGCGACTCCATCTCCTCCTTCCGCAGCTTCTTAGTAAATCCGCTGAGTGCTGCCCAAGAGGATTTGACGACATCTTGGTCTCCATCATCGAACGAGTTGAGTAGTGACCGGATAATGTCCTGGTTGTAACGAGAGTAGTCCACGCTGGCAGCGGAGAAGAAGTTGCCCAGATGGCGTGCTGTAGCTGCTCTCCGACGATGATCGTCGTGCTTGAGTAGTTGTAGAAGGACGTTCATGACCGTGTTAAGGCCATCGTATTCATCAATGGACTGAATAACCGTGTCGAAGGAAGTCGCCAGCTCTTCACGAAGATCATCCTCCTTACAATTGATCTCGTTGTCCATAAGCGAGTTGATGATGTTGGGCAGGCGCCTGTTCATCGCAGGACCAGCAACCTTGGATAGAGAGGCCAAGGCCTTGGCGTCGAAGGCTGAGATGGGAGGTGTTGTGAGTGTAGGGATAAGGTTGGGCAAGATGATGTTTGATCGTGTTGTCTCGGTGAGTAGCGTGAGGAGAGCCGACAGTGCATTGTCTGCCTCGTCTTCCGACCGAAGGAGGTTAAGCAGGAAGGGAAGCACTTGGTCGACAGCTCGCTTGCCAAAGATCTGCTGGAGAGAGTCGAATGCTTCAGCAGCAGCCTCTCGGACGTCCTCATCCGAGTCCGTAAGCGCTGTGCGAACGACGGAGATGAGTGTCTTCTCATGGTCTTCGAGCGCTTCAGGGGAAGCAGATGAGATCAATTCTCTCAGAGCAAGGCAGATACCTTGCTTAGCATCGACATCAGTCGATGTCTGAAGACCTTCCTCCAAAGTGGGGAGGAGACTTGCCAAAACACCATCTCCTGCTTTACGGATAAGCTCTCCAAGGGCGTTGCTGGCAATGACCTTGTGCTCCATGTTCGAGCTTCCCAGGCGTCTGATGAGAAGCTGTGTGAGAGTGGGCACAAGCTCCTTGAGAGTTCTCGGGCTGTGTACAAGGACCTTCCAGACCGAAATAGCGGCTGACCGGACAGCTCCAGCAGTATCACATCGACAGACATATAGGGCAGAGAGAATCTTGTTACGCTTCTCCTCTCCGAGGGATTCCTTGAGAGAAGCACCTGCTTCCTTGGCGTTCTCGTCAATTTCATCGCCAGGCTCTGTGCCAGCCTTGATACCTGTGAGGTTGAACAGAAGATCACCCACAAGCTCAACCGAGCTCAGTCGGATTCTGTAGCTGTCATCCGCAAGACCTCGCTCGAGCTCTGGGAGCAGGAGATCGACGGCACGCACCGCAAAGTTCTTCACCAGCAAGCGACCAGCACGGAGAGCAGTCTCGCGGATGGACTCAACGTCGTCAGCAAGACCCGCGAGGATAGGCGGGACAATACGGCCGAGGTAGGACGAGAAACTGTTGCCAAAGCAGACTGGAAGGAAGATGAAGAGAGACATGAAACCTTCGCGAACAGCGGGCTTCGAGGACTCGACATTTTGAAGGATAGTTGGCAGGGTCTCCTCCAACCTCGATGTTCCCAATCCAGCAAGAACCTCACTGAGAGCCTGGGCAGATCCTAGTCGGTCGCCGGCGCCAGTGTCGGACTTGAGGGTTTGCATCAGGCCAGGGATAAGATCGGGCAGAGTGTCCTCGCCAAGCTTCTCGACCAACGAACCGAGTGCTCTGGATGCTGTAGCTCTGGTGGTGGGAACGGGGTCGACGACAGCAACCTTGAGGCCAGCCACCAGCACAGGCAGGTGCATGACGACGTCCTTCTTCTCGGTCAAATGAGCCAGGCTGCCAATGACCTGGGCTGCCTTGCGCTTGGTGTTGGAACGGTCGCCCAGACCACGCTGCAAGATACGAGTGACCAGTGCAAGAGATGGTGCATCAAGGTAGTGGACGAACTGGACCTTGATGAGGGAATCAAGAGCCTCGTCGGTGTACTTGGTAGGGTCGCTGAGGGCCTTGAGGATGATGTCGACCAAGCTCTTGATTTCAGGGTTGTTGATGACTTCACCGAATCTCTTCAAGCTTCGGTTTGCTGCGGACCTGACCTCCTTGTGACTGTCATTCAGTACACCAGTAAGAGGAGGAATAATATCGGGCAAACTGTTGGCGAGCTGCTGAGGATCAAGGTACGCCATGGCACCAAGAAGATCACAGGCGCCCTTCTTACTCCTCCACTGCTGTTCCTCAAGTCCTTCCAAGAGAGTCGGCATGATCTGCTTGACACCGTAAGAACTCAACTTTCCGAAGCATGCCTTTGCTGCTGCTAAACAAGCATCTCTGACATTGGCATTGCTGTCACCAAAGCCTGTCAGAAGCTGGGGCACAACCTGGATGACGTATGGCTCAAATAGACGCCCAAGTAGTGTTGAGAGAAGCTCATATGCCAACAGTGCAGCTTCGCGCTGGTTCGCCTCCTTCTTGTTCTCCATCGCATCAGTGAGGGTCGAAAGAATGCGAAATTCACGGAGGGATGAGACTCCTCTGCCCATTACAAGGCCAGCCAAACCATACGCAGAACCGCGCTGGACGGCGTATTTCTTGGAGCTGAGTAGTTGTTCCATGATTTGCCCAAAGTACTTGGATGACTGGTCGGGGCAGGCCCGAATGAGAGGAGGTAGACATTCGGCGATAGCATATTGCACGGTTTCGGAGGGTGTACTCAAGGTTGCCACGAGCCGGTCAATGACAGTTGGGATCTTGGGATCGCCAGGAGTCAGATGGCGGGCCAATGCACCATACATGATAATGACGGCCTCGTTGACGCGATCGGCTGCCTCGCTGTTCCTATCTGGCTGCTCCAGGGTTTGCTCAAACTTTTCCATGAGATGATCGAGAATTCCTTTGCCATGGATTTCGATGGCACGGATCGAGGCATCTAGCATCTCACTTCGAACCGAGCTGTTCTTGTCTCCCAGGGGGCCATTGTCAATCAGGAAATCAAAGAAGGCATCCAACTGATCGGTCTTGATGATTGGAGCAAGCTCCTTAAACGCAGTTGCGATACCATGTCTGCCCTCCCAAGGGTCAGATAAATCCATCTTCTTGGGCATTCCGAACTCGTCGAGTTGCTGAACTCGAGGCTTTGCAAGTTCCTCGTAGGTAGACTTCAATTGCGCGATCACAGCCTCCAGGGACTCGTTGTGTAGACCCGCGGCCTCAGACATGGCGCGGGCAGCAGCACGACGCAGCTGAGCATCTTTGCTCTCAACGAAGGGCAGCATCTTGAGTGGCACTTCGGCTGTGACCTCGAAACCACTCTCCTCCCAGATCTCACGGCCTAGATCTTGGTTTTCTTCCTCATCGTCATGGGAGGCGAGCCAAATCTCATCCGAGTATCCAAGCTCGCTCATGTCAACTTCGGCACTGATGGATTGTAAGACGGTCGATCGGACGCTAGTTTGGGGCACCAATGCGCCCTTGGCTAGGACAATCATCTCCTCGCGGTTCATGTTTGGTGCGATGCATCGGCACATGTCAGCAAAGCAATCCTTGATGAGCTTGTAATGTTGCGTGTATGCCTGCATGGAGCTGATGAGAACTGATAGGAGCTCAGCTCGGGGGACGGCTTCGTCAACGCAAATGTCTGTATGGAATGACAGGAACTCAATGGCCAAAACAAGTTGGGCATCTGCGTCATCGGTTGTGCTGCCAATTCCTCCTTTGCGGAGGACATCCAAAACCAACGGCAAGGCATAGATGAGCGACACGGAATCGAATGGTCGTTGCTCACCAGCAAATCGCAAACGATACAGCACTCTTGTAACCAAGTCCTCGAGAGGTTCTTCCTGGTAGTTTTCTGCCAGTGACACATCTCGAAGCCTCAAGGCTGCCACTCCGATAAAGGGTCTCATTGAGCCAAGTCGCTCAGAGGCCTTCTCGGAGCAAGTGATGTATGCCAGGGGCGCTACATCACCAGTGATCATGTTGGCACCTGCATCCATGATACCAATGAGTAGTGAAACCGCAGTACCGAGCCATTGAGTCGCATCTGTCGGAGGACCAGTTGCTAGGCTCTTGATGATGCCAATGCCACGCAAAAGCCGTGCCTCAACTTCGCGGAGCGATTGTCTGATTTGGCTCTCCTTCTTGAGCTGCGCATTAACCTTGGCAGTCTCATCAGCAGTAAGCTTCTTCTGCTGACCCTTCTTCTTCTCAAGTTGGCTTCGGAGCTCTTCTTCCCATTTGAGGATGTCGTAATCTTTGTTGTTCTTGTTCACGACTTGCTGGGTCTTCTTGGCAAGCACGTCGACAAAGCATGTGCCCTCGGGTGTTCTAAAGATAGCCGCTTCTACAGGACCGACATCATGGAGCTGTTCGACGGCAAGATCTCGACTGATGACCTCCAACAGACGCGGAATAATTGTGTCAGGTGCAACGAAGGCCAGATCGGCTGCTGCGTTGTACGCAACTTTCTTGACAACATCGGACTATGAGTTTTGGTTAGACTTTCAACAGCAAGTTAGGGATGGTGCAATCAAACCTTTTGGTCAAAAGAGGTCTTGTTCTCAATCTCCTCCAAAAGCTCATTCTGGTACTTTCGAACAAGATCTCCGGGGTCCAGTTCCATGCGGAGACACAGGTCAATCCAGTTCGCTCTTGGAATCAACTCTGAGCGTGCTAGTACCAGGAGACTGTTTGCCTGAGACTCAAGGTCTTCTTTAGCAATGGTTTGACCAGACTTTTCCAAGTCCTTCGGTGTCAAGCAGATGGCCTTCACAACATGGACCAAGTTGTGAGGGTCGATTGAATGATCCCTATCACGAGACCCAGAATGCTCCAGATGATCCCAAAGACCATTGATGATAAACGTCGAGATCCGCTTAGGGTTTCGGGTGTAGAGACCGGAAAGGGCCTTGGAGGTCTCTTGCTGGATAGACGGAGGGACATTGTGAGCGGCGATTTGATGAATGATGGCCTCGGACCATGCAAGCGCAACTTGGTTGTCTGCATCCTGCTCGAGGCTCTCAAAGATCGAGCTCAAAGCACGCGCAAACCACCTAAGGTCCTCTTCGGCCGTGACTTTGGAGTAGATTCGATGATTGAGCAGGAATGAAGGTTTAGGGTCCAGGGAGAGAGAATGCTTAACCACGGAAGCTTCAGCCAAGGCCGAATCGGCAGGCGAATCAGGGAACAAGCGCCGGACATGAGGGGTGACGGCTGTTAGAATGTAAGCACCGACAATGAGGCCATTCTGTGCAGCCGTGGCTGCATTTGTGGTGACCTCGTTGAAGGTTGTGATTATCTTCGGTATCACAGCCTCAACAAAAGCGGACATTCCAGGAGATGCTGATTGGGCTTCGGCAAGGGTCTGCAAGATATAACCCACACGGAGAAGCCAGCACTTTCGAGAAGGAGCCTTCTTATCCGCCAGGCCTTTGGCAATGGGGTCCAGGACAGCCTTGGGTATCTCGCCCTCGTTGTCGAGAATGAAAGCCACGGCTCTTGCCAGAGCCGAGGTCTCTGCTGCCAATGCACCCTCATTTCCTTCTTTGCCGGCGACAACGGACACGGCATTGATGATTTTATCGGCGCTTGACTTTGAGAGCGGTGCAAATTCAAGCATTTGCGCATGCAATATGCGTTGATCCGGGGATGCGAGCTTCCCCGACTTCAGGGGGGTCGCGATCTCATTGGTGATCTTCTCCAAGGATCCATCGTCGCTGCACCTATTGACCAGAGCCCGGAAAGCATCCAAAGCGCCAGCGCGGATCGCTGCATTGGTAGACTTGACGTTCGATAAGATGGGCTTCAGCAGTTTTTGCTCAAGCACCTTGGAGAGGTCAAAGCTCTCGGGCAGACAATGAACGAGCGGTGTAAGAACCCCGCCAAGGGTGACTTCGGGAGCGCGCAGAAGGCCCTTTTCGAGGGCCGGGATAAGTTCTTTGGAAACCTCGTCGAGCGTTGCGAAAGAAGTGAAGAAGTCGGCATATCCTAGAATCAAGTGCTCCGAGACAGCAGTCCGAGAGCCAATGAGCTCTCTAGAAAAGAACTCGTAATACTTGGGCTTGAGAGAGTCGAGAACAGGCCGAAGGTGCTCCTTCCGGGCAGAGACCCCAGCAATAACACCTAGCAAGATGGCATTCCTTGGAGTGGACTGGGCTCCCTTGGTAGCAAGAATATTGACAGCATCGGATAGCCGTTTCTCGCTGGAATCAGGGTTAGACAGAAGCTTCCTCAAGCCTCTTCTTGTGACGATGACAGCAGAGTGAACAACGGATTTCCTGGAAACCAGCTGGTGACACTTATCCAAGGCATCGGCGTCAGTCAGGAGGATATCTGTGGCGAATTGATCCCACAGTGAGGCATCGAGGTGCTGCATAAACAGACTACACCATTCGACTAGGACGAACGCGCTTGTAGGAGCAATGCCATGCTTCTGGCTTTCCTTGCGGATGGCGGCAATGAGTGGGGAGATTGTCTTGGAGTCGACACCGGCCGAAATCAGGGCAACAAGGCATCGCTGAACAGAAAGACGAGATTCTCTGTCGGCGTAGAAGGCGTATGTTCCAAAGAATAGCTGGAGAAGGCGGGGAATCGAGGAGGTGTCGAGGGCTGCAGAAGAAGAGTTAGTTGGCTGATGAGAGCTTGTCACACGACAGGACCGGGCTTGCGCACATTTCTGGGTGAATTTCTCCTCGATTGTGCGCAGTTGGGCTATTCGGATCGCGGTCGAGGACGAAGCCAGCGCCTTCTTGACGACGGCAATGTCCAGGCCGGGCGAGGCGCCAGAGTCGGAGGAGTCAACTTTAGACATGCTGGAGATGGGAGACGGAAGTGGGCGTCTGCAGTGATGAACTCATCTGGGGCTACCAGAGCTCGCAAACGCCGGACTTGAGGCGTAGGTCCTCGGTCGAGGGAGGAGAAAGGGGGGTGTCGTGGGAAATCGGCGGTGGTATTGTTGGTGGTGTTTTTGGATTTTTCGGGCACCAAATTGGTCAGAGTGAAGATGGAAATATCGAGATGGACTGACCCCACGTTGACCAGACGTGCGTGTCCAGCAGCAACAGAGGTAACTCACATCCATACCTTACCTAACCGGGGGGGCATAGAGCTCAATGCTTGCCCGGTTGTAGTGGGGTTCGGAGCCCTGAGGGCACCCGCGTCTGACGAGGCAGCCCAGGGCCGGGCCAGTCGCTCTCAGCTCCCCCGCCATGGATTTGATACATCAGCGAGGGCACGGGGGTTGAGCTAATCCTCGGTCAAGGGTAGCTATGAAGATATAATAAGAATAATAACCTGGGAAATAATGAATAAAAGAGTTCTGAAGTAAGAAGACTGATTACCCCTGAAAATTATTTTTATTGTGTTTTTTATATACATTATTGCCTTCAAAGAGCAGTATTTGAGGGCAGATGAGAGGTATGCTTTCCCTTTAGCGCCCTGTTATTTCTCGAGCCGTGTGAGCGGCAGCCCGAGTCAACGATTTGGGCCGGGCTAGACTTGAACCCACTCGATCCCAGCCCGAGCAGTTTGCTCACACACTGGCAGGAGAAACGGTCTTGCATTTGAGTCTGGAGATCAACCCGATGAGCACCGTTTGCTAAAACCTTAAGCTCACACTGGTGTTCTGATCTCATTTTCTCCTACGGATACACCTTGTTTTGAGCGCTTGAGCAGCAGCTCAAGGTCCACCGATCAAAAGCCCTTGCGTCACATCCTCTCCACCAACCGACCTGACCTTACTCTCGCACCCTTTCTTCAGCCTGATCTAAACTTGTATCCCAGATCTTCGATCCTGCACGCCGCAAGGCAAAAGACCCCTTTGACACTGACCACCCCTACATTTCCTCTACAACCTGTCATAAGATATTCGCACCAGATCACCTTTCCCAATTTTCCCTTGGCTGGGACCTCCCACTTGCCACTCTTCCTCTTCTCCTCGGGCACCATCCGTCATGGCTGGCGCAAAGAAGAAGAAGAAGCCCGCCGCTAACCCTGCCCGTGGCTTCGCAACCACCTCTATCGCCTCCAAGCCCAGGCCTGAAGCCTCCGAGCCTGATCCGAAGCCCGCGAGCGCTGCTGCCAAGGGCCCAGGTGCCCCTCCATCAACGCAGAAAGATGCCCCACCATCGTCAACTGCGACTTCTGGTGACGCGACTGCCAGCGCTGCTACCCAGGACAAGCCGCTGAGCCCTGAAGAGTTCGAGAGGCAGTTGGAGGAATCCGAGCTGCAGCTTCTTGTCGAAAAACATGCTAGCAAAACAAAGAGGGATGCTCAGCGCCAGAGAACTCGACTGGATACGGACCGTCGACTTCTCCGTGGCCAAGCGGACTCAGTGAATAGCTTCAAGTGGTTACCCCAGGATCTGATGGATCACATCCTCGACTTGATCCAGGCTGAAAGTCGCTTTTCTTCCTCGAGCCTAACCTCGTCTGAGAATGGTGGCGCTGGGAAGATGCCTCCCGAGGAAGACATGATCACTCGACTCTGGACCTTGCAGCAAACGCTCTCCGCCGCCGAATTTCCCGCTGAGCGTGTTGCGGCAGTGATACGTTACATACTGGACATCTCCCCAAATGTATCGCCCACAAACAGGGACTCGATCTGGGGCCTCGAGGAAGCTCTGGATTGGCTGGCTCGGGAATGCCCCCTTGACGAGTTGCCCTCGTACGAGCCCAAGTCGAAGCCCATCCCCAGAAGCACTACTGGTTTGTTCTAGGCCCCTGAACCACCCGCCATATTCTGACGCTGAATCTGGCATAGATACTCCCCAGGAAAGCCCAGTTCCTACCCGATCAAGCACTCCTCGCCATTTTGAGTCGAAGAACGGCCGCAAGGGTAAAACTGCTGGAGGCAAAGGCCGACCGGCTAAGGCCTCCTCAACGGCCAAGAAACTGGTTGTCACTTGTGATAGTGATATCGAACCAGACGAGCTTGTTCCGAAGTATCTCGAGACGAAAGCCAGGCTTCTGGAGTTCGAGCGTGGATACCACCGGTTGGAAAAATCACAAGCTGCCGATATTGACGAGGAGCTTGCTGTTGCAAAGCTTGAAGCGAAAATCAAGAAGATTGAGTCTGATGTGCTATTTGACAAGTACGAAGCTGAGCAACTATGGAAAGCTCAGAAAATCAACTTGGAGAAACAGCTTGCAGCCGCAAAGAGGGAGGCCGAGGCACAGGCTGAAACGCAGACTGAAGCCGCGTCAACACCAGAAGAACCCACACCGGAAAAGACGGATGAGGATGAAATCAACGACGAGGCGAACAGGATCGCCGCCGAGATCCTGGCTGAGGCGAACGAAGACGACGACGACGACATAGGTGGACTATTTGCTTCTTTACCTCAGAACGAAGTCGACGCCAGCACGGGAGAGAGCCGCACTGTTGTAAATTCAGCCGACGGATCCAAGATCGTTATCCGTGACTTTGGAAAGTGGACAGGAGTAAGCCCCAGGAGGGCTTTGGAGGAGGCCTGTCGCTCAAGGTAAGAAACCTAGCACTCACGGTTTCTATGTGGAAGGTGAATACTTTTGCTAACTGTAAAACACAGAGATGCGACGGCGAAAGTCTCATACATAATTGTATCGGATGCATCTTTTGCGAATCGTCACTCATTGGATATCTTCTGGACGAAAGCTCAAGAACTGCCGTTTCCAGCTACTTCGTCTGACGTGGAGATCATTGCCGATCCTTTTCACTTCACTTTTACTATGACTGGCATTGCTACACCGGACTCGAAACAGTCTGAAGCTTACATCTCCACGGCAGCTCTGTTCTATGCTTTCAGTGGGAACCCCAAAGAAGAGAAAGTCGGTCTTAGGCTTCCACATGTGTGGAAAGATTTCTGGACTGAGCTTGCTGAAGCCAGGAAAGCTCAAATCGATGAGCAAGACAGAACCGTGGTCAAAGACTTGAGAACATTGGTTCGCCAACGACACGATCAAGAGCTTGAAGACGGCGTCATAATCCAGGGAGCGTTCAGGGGCAGGGGTAGTAAAACCCTCAACGATTCTGGCGATGATGCTGGCCAAGATCGTTCAAGGCAGAACGCTACTAACGGGGAGTACTATCAAAGAATCTGGGCGGACAAGTCCAGTACCCGCAAGTTCCAAACGATGCTGGTGAGTCGGCTAGCGAGCTTCCAATTCTGGCATAAACTGACGAGTGAATAGCAATCCCGAATGCAGCTTCCAATGTGGCACTTCAAGCAGCAAGTGCTGGACGCTGTCGATGGAAACCAGGTCGTGATTGTTTGTGGCGAGACTGGCTGGTACGATACCCTTCCCTCATAGCCCTTGACCAGCATGGAACTTACAATCACATAGCGGAAAGAGTACCCAGGTCCCATCTTTCTTGTTGGAACATCAGCTGTCGCAGGGAAAGCCTTGTAAGGTGTACTGCACAGAGCCTCGACGTATTTCTGCAATCTCCCTTGCTCGCCGCGTGAGCGAAGAGCTTGGTGAAAACAGAAATGATCTTGGCACTAACCGGTCATTGGTTGGATACTCGATTCGATTAGAGGCCAACACCTCGAGAGAAACGAGACTGGTGTATGCGACTACTGGTATCGTGATGCGAATGCTTGAAGGCTCGAATGACCTCCAGGAGGTAACGCATTTGGTGCTTGATGAAGTTCACGAGCGATCGATCGACAGCGACTTCCTCTTGATTGTTTTGAAAAAGCTTCTCAAGCGCCGGAAGGACTTGAAGGTTGTCCTGATGTCAGCCACGGTCGACGCTGAGCGCTTTTCGGCGTACCTAGACGGAGCGCCTGTTCTCAACGTTCCTGGACGAACCTTTCCAGTCCAGGTTCGCTATCTCGAAGATGCTATCGAACTTACTGGATATAAGCCAGCAGACTCTCAGCCGGACAAGATGGTCGATATCGACGACGACCTGGCGGAGAGTGAAGGAGAAAACCCAAAGAGTGATGTCTCGAAGAGCTTGGCTGGATATTCGTCCAGAACCCGATCGAGCTTGGCCCAACTCGACGAGTATCGCATCGAGTTTGACCTGATCGTTCAGCTAATAGCCCACGTTGCGGTCGACGATGATCTCCAAAACTATAGCAAAGCCATCTTGGTATTCTTGCCAGGTATTGCAGAGATCCGTACGCTCAACGATATGTTGCTTGGAGATCCACGATTCGCCAAAGACTGGCTCGTCTATCCTCTCCACTCCAGCATTGCCACAGAGGATCAAGAATCGGCCTTCTTGATCCCACCTCCCGGCATTCGCAAGATTGTTCTTGCTACTAACATTGCCGAGACGGGAATCACCATTCCCGATGTCACCTGTGTGATAGACACTGGCAAGCATCGTGAAATGCGATTCGATGAGAGGCGGCAACTGTCACGCCTTATCGACACATTCATCTCGCGGGCTAACGCAAAGCAAAGGCGTGGACGAGCCGGTCGAGTGCAAGAGGGACTTTGCTTCCACATGTTCACCAAGTATCGCCATGACAGCTTGATGAGTGATCAGCAGACCCCTGAGATGCTCCGTCTCTCCTTGCAAGACTTGGCGATTCGAGTCAAGATCTGCAAGATAGGGGGGATCGAGGAGACCCTAGGCGACGCCTTGGATCCTCCGTCTGCCAAAAACATGCGCCGCGCCATTGACGCTCTCGTCGACGTTCGTGCTCTGACGCAAGCCGAGGAACTGACGCCGCTTGGACACCAGCTAGCCAGACTACCTTTGGATGTTTTCTTGGGAAAACTTATTCTACTCGGAGTCATCTTCAAGTGTCTGGATATGGCCATCACCGTGGCTGCTATACTCTCTTCCAAATCACCTTTCTCTGCACCGTTTGGCCAGAGAACACAGGCAGACAACGCCCGCATGGCTTTCAGAAGAGGAGACTCAGATCTGCTCACCATATACAACGCATATTTAGCGTGGAAGCGAGTTTGCCAGTCTGCTGGCGGCGGTGGAAAGGAGTTTCAGTTCTGTCGAAAGAATTTTTTGAGCCAGCAGACTCTGGCCAATATAGAGGATCTCAAGGGACAGCTTCTCACATCTCTTGCAGACTCTGGGTTCCTCTCTCTGACGGAGGAAGAGAGGCGAACTCTTTCACGGGCTAGATTTTCCGGTGGCCGTGGACGGCGACATCAGCACTTTTTCGAGATCCCACGCAGAGTTAACCTCAACAGTGACAACGACGTGGTCTCGGCTTCTGTTATTGCATGGAGTTTCTACCCGAAGATTCTTGTGAGGGAAGCACCGGGGTCTAAGGGGTTGAGGAACATTGGTACGAACCAATCCATCAGCCTCCACCCGTCGTCTGTCAACCGAGGTCGCCTTGATCTCAGATGGTTGTCCTACTATCACATCATGCAGTCCAAGACGTAAGCATTCGACCATCTATCTATCTACGTGAGTGATGGGCTGACATTGAACCACAGGGTGTATCACGCCCACGAGGCTACAGCCGTGGAACCCTTCGCAATCGCCCTCTTGTGCGGCGATGTACGATGCGATGTAAGACCCCCACCCTAATTCAGTTGATGCCCCTGGCCTAGTACTAATGACCCTGTCAGATGTATTCTGGAGTAATTGTTTTGGACGGAAATCGAGGCCGCTTTGTTGTCCCAGACTGGAAGACGATGCTCGTTATCAAAGTTCTTCGAACCCGACTGCGCGAGGTTCTGACCCGGTCTTTCAAGCAGCCGGGCAAGCTGCCCACTGCGCAGCAGGAGAGGTGGCTCGACGTTTGGCAGAGAATCTTCACGCAGGATTTTGGGCAGGATAGATCTGCTGCAACTGGGCTGGCGATCAAGGCATGAGTTGAGTGGCTAGGGTAGGTATTTTGATGGATTTGACCACTTGTTTGTTGCATGCACGGGTCAGACATAGAGGGTATTACAGGTTTTCAAGGGAAAGGAAAGGAAAGGAAAGGCATTCTCAAAAATAGATACAATGCATTAGACGTTTTTGAAAGTGTAATACTAGATAAAAGCGGTGCGCATATCAACCAATCTACCTGGTGCAGCCTGAAATAGGCTTCATGTCTGGGCTTGCAGGTGGAAGGCGACGAAGCAATAACGCAACGATGATGTGATTAAAAGGCCTTCTCCTGGCCTAGACCTAGGTTGAGTGCCAGTACTTAAGTGCATTCAACAGCTGTACAGTGTACAGTCTCTCCCCATAACCTTTGTCTTCCCCAAATCTCCTGGATATCTCTTCTCATCGTAGTACAATACAATATGCTACATGAATGTGGTGTCGAGAGCAGTTTCCACCGTACTGCTCAGGACTTGGTCTCGGTCTCCTTCTTCTCCGTCTCCTTTTCTTCCTTGCCGCTCGCCAGGAACATGGCCTTGAAATCTGCATTGCTCTTCTTGGCAGCCGCCACAGATTCCCCGTTGGTCTCCGCCCCGTTCTGGGCCTGGGCCGTCTTGGGGGCAGAGGGCTTGAAGCCAAGGCCGCGGCGTGGGCCGGGTTTGCCTAGCACAGGTCGCCGCAAGGTGGTTGGTGGCGGCATGAAACCTGTAGACGTGGTGGTCTTTGCCTTTTGGTCCTTGTTACCACTTCCATACACAATGCGGTCTTGAACGTGTTCCGCCTTGGCTTGCCGGAGCTCCTCCACGGTGCCAGTTCGAAGTGGACGGCCCTCGAACTCCATGCTATTGAGTTGGAGGCTTGCCTTGCCAGCGGTGGCAACATCAGCAAACTCGATCTTGGCACCTCCGTTGGCAGGTAGGACGATCAGCTTGACGATGGCCCCTAGGGGTTCGACAAGAGCCCGGATCCTCGCATCGTTGACGGTATCGGGGAGACCCATCAGAGCAACCGTCCGGGCCGAGATGTCAGCAGCAGTTGGCTTTGTCTGAGCATCACTTGCTGCGTCTCCCATGGCCTCGTCTCCCTCAGCATCGCGAGATGAAGGTGCTGGTGAGCTCCTGGCGTTTTCAGCGATGATGGTCTTGGCTGCCGGCTTCACCTTTGACTCCTTGGAAAGTGAAACCTCAAGAATCTGGCTTCGGAACTTAGTATTGTTCATCTCCGCCACAGCCTTCTCTGCCTCCTCTTTTGTCTCAAAATCGATAAAGGCGAATCCCTTGTTTTTACCTGACAGAGTCTGCGGAACCTTGGCTCTCGTAACCTTGCCGTACTTGGAAAAGACCTCCTTAAGGTCTGCTTCGCTCGCGGTTCGATCTAGATTGCTAATGTGGATTTCTCGGCCCTCTGAGAGGGCGCCTTCGCGAGCCTTCTTGTGGTTAGGGTCCGAATACTTGGCAAGAAGCTTGTAACGACCCTCGAGCACCTTGCCATCCTTCTTCACCGCGTTCGCAGATGCCTCTTGATCCCGGAATGAGATGTAGCAGAACCGGCGATGGGAGTTGACCTTGAGGCTTGGCCATCGAATGCTGAGTATTTCCCCACAATCATTGAATATGTTGCGGATGTACGCCTCATCGGCAACAGGAGGGAAGTTGGCAACATAAACAGTGAGATCGTGTCCAGACTTGACCGTGAGTTGTGACTGGCCAAAGTATTTTCCATCTCGAAGCAATGCAGACTGTGCCTCCTCGGGCGAGCTGAACTCGATGAGGACCGTGGACGAGTTGGTCTTCTCCTCACGCACAAGAGCGGTGATGTTGTTGATGTGTCCATATTCCTTGAAGTACTGACGGACCTTGGTTTGGGTGACGTCACCAGGGAGGTTGGTTACGATAATAGTCGAATTCTCCCTGTCTCTCTTGGGCGCCTGTGATTGCTGAGTAGTTGTATCTTTTTCAGGCTCCCCTCTGTCGGCATCACTCTTCTGTCTCTTGCTGGCACTCTCGAGCTCCCCTGTGGCATCCGCATTGGCCTCCCGCTTTCGCTTAGAACCGCCTGGCGATTTAGCCTCCTGAGTCTGCTCTTCTGCCTCCGGGGCGTTGTAGTATGCAGCGTAGGCAGCGGTCTTCTCCTGCTCCTCGCGCTCGCGACGCTTCTTCACCTCCTTTCCAGTCTTGTGCACTCGATCAGCCGCTTTCCGCAAAGAAACAGGCTGTTCGTAGTCGTTACAATGCTGCATATAAACCTCCAAGACCTTTTCAGGCCAGTCAATCGTCCTACGAGCGACAGCCCGAGCCAGAACCGCGGTTGCCAAAGTGGGTATTCGGAAGCTGGTGCCGGCGGAAGAGGGGGTGGGACTCCGATTGTCCTGAGCACCAGAGGAAGAGAAGATCAGCATCTCCCACATATAATACCTGAACCAAAAGTCGTGATTGTCGGCGTGAATCTGCAAGGATGCAAGCTTGTTCCACTGAGCTCTGGCCTCGTCCACGGCACCCTTCTTCTCTGTGAGATACTGGATATAGATGCGTTCGAGTCGAAACTTGGGATCGCCTTGAAAGTCCTTGCCGTAGAATCGCTGGCCAACAACCGAAACATCCTCGAGAGCGGCGCCGAGACCGACATCGGCAACATCAACCGACTCGTCCGTGGCGGTAGCATCCATAGCAGTCCGCTTCAGGAAACCACACCAAGCGACATACATCTCAATCATGCCCTCCATGCCATCCTTGAGTAGTTGATCCTCGCTCGTAGCGGCGTGCTTGATGGACTCAACCTCGCCAAACGGCAGTTTTGCTTCCTCTGCGCATAGTATGTAGCGGTTCCAAAGAAGACCCGACCAGGGGCAATGCTGAACAGCTCTGCGGAGGACATCGAGGAGGTTCCCAGGGGATTGTAGATCAGAGTTTGAAGACGAAAGGAACACGATGTACTCGTGCCAAGTACTCTGGTCTGTGGCAAGAACACTTGTCAACGCACGGGCGTAGAGTCCACGGCATAGGTCGATGCCAATTTCGGGGCTGTCGTTGCTGCGCTTGCTTTGAATCATTTCCCAGTCGAGATAAGTTGTCAACGCCTCCTTCTGAGCATCTACATCGCCAGCATCCACCGCGCGCTTCAGCTTGCTCTCGAAAGGGTCGCGTGCAGAGATCAATCGCTTCGTTTTTTGGGCATTGCTCGTAATATCCTTCATGGAGTCCTCCCAAGCGGAACGGTTGTACTCAGACAGAAAGGTCGAGAAATTCTGAGAGGTCTCGTCCCAGGTGAGGTGTGGGGTGAGCAGACGGTCGCGATACAGGTGGGTGATGCGCTTGATGCCTTCGGGGGTTCTCGTCTTAGCTAGAAGCTCCATCTCGAGTGATATCCAGCGGTCCCAGAGCAGGTGGCTGTCGCCAAGTCGGTATCGGATGGCCTCATATCCTTGTTGCCACAGATCAAGAGCAGCTCCGAAGGAGAAGAGCTCGCGACCGAGAAGGCGCTCCTCGTCGGACCAGCCGTGGCCTGAAGGGGCCTGAGTCTCCTCCCACAGCGACCAGAAATAGTTGCAGTAGGCTAGCCAGATGCGCAGGCTGCCAGGCTCGGCGCCGACGGCGCGCTTGTACAGTTCGACGACATTGACTCGCTGCTCGAGGTCGGAGGCGTTGCGAACGATCTCTTCGAGGTAGGCGAGCCAGTTATCTTCGCCTATCGGGCTGGCCATGTTTGTCGCGAGCGCAAGGCTGGGGGGCAGAGCGCATCACACGATGCTCAAGGCCTCTGATTGCGTATCGACGGTGCCTCAATAGCAACCCATGGAATGTCGGCTAGGGAATAGGCGCAGACAGGACGGAGTTGGTTTGCGGGCGCGAGTCGCGAAGTCTAGGGAGAGCTGGAGGACTATGCGGTCGAGAAACGTGACGTGTCGAGGCTATCGCGGAAAGAAAAACGACTCCGGGTCCCAGGGTCTGAAGGAAGTCGAAGGTGTAAAAAAAAGGTGGGGTAGAGAATGGAAGGTTGAAGTGAAAGGCTTGGGGGATCCTTCTCTGATTGTGGCCTACCTACTCCCTTGACTCGATGGGAATGGAAGGTTTGAGGTTGGGAAAGAGGGCATGCACCAAGATTGATCAGCAGGCAACTGCGTGAACCTGAGAGCCAGTGTGTGCGTGCGCGCGTGGAGGTGGGAAAAAAAGTCACTCCCAATAATTCAGCACCTTGCGCTGGAGCAAGGACAGGGATGCTCCTTCCCAGAAAGACGGGAAGCGAGGGTCATATGATGTAATGCCGAGCGACCACTTCAAAAGCCCGATGTCGTGGTACTTTTACCTCAGCATTGGTTGGTTTGAAGGTGGTTACAGAGGTGTGCAGCAATCTCGGGATTATGGCATTTTTGTGACAATTTGGCCATTTCTGCTTCCATGACACCGCTCCTGTCTGATAGGTCTTGACACGATAACTAGAGCCTTAGGTCTTACTCTTGTCTGGCCCGAAAACTACAATGTCTCTGCTCATCTCTTAACAGCTCCGGCTCCCCGGTCTGTGACACTGGAGTACCGGTACATTTGCACGAGGGCCCGTTGGCTGGAGGTCGATCTTATCCCAGAAGGCGCGGGTCGCCCAAGGGTCTAGACCCCGATTCGACCCAGACTCGTCCCGTCGAGCGTCCTGGACTCCTTTCAGGTTCGCTCCGATTGACTGCTTCCTCCGGCGACCAGCCCACCGTTAATTCCGTGCCGTTATTCCCAGTGCACGGGCGACTCGGGGTCCCGGCCATGAGAATCTCCGTCTCGAGCGCCAGGAGGAGCACGCAACAAAACATCTGACGGCCTTGTTTCTGGCTCTGCTATCAAGGGCTGCTGGCTCCCGTCTTGAAGAAACAGCCTTGGGGCATGGGGAAATCCTCCCGATTGGATCCCGCATTGCTCAACTTCCAGGCCGTACACATCACCGATGCCAAGATGCCTGGCTGGTTGATCCCGCCCTTCCGCGTATCAGCTCATGAGGGGCAGCCAACTGTCTGGCAAGTGTAGGCGCTGGAGTGGTACTGTACATAGGTACACACAAGCCAGGTATAAGCAATAGCACATGGTGGGCTCCTTCAACTGATCTTGCCGAGGCGATCAACCGTCTCAGCTCGAGATCGGGCCTCAGTTGCCAACCCCCGCAGATACGGGCGGGAGGCTGGAGGGGGCGGAGAGATCTGGGGACGCAAGCTAGGGTTGCCGACAGCCACTCTCACGGTGTCGCATCGTCTTGGACTGCAGGTGGGCGTTTGTGAGGCGTCCAGTGAGAGGCGTTATCGGAAGCGGCGCGGCTACGCTGAGGTCATTTCGTCGTCAAGGTGTCGAATAGCAAACGGCTGCCTAGGGTCCATGGAAATTCTAGATTCTCTCCCTCTCCCTCTTAGAAATGTGTGTCGCAGCCTGCCATACTGACGACGTAGCATACGAGCAGAACGAGGTCCGACTGGATTATCAAAAGCGGTCGTGCGATTGAAGGCAGAGTTGACAAGTTACTACTTGACTCGGGTCACTCTGATCCCGAAGCCCCGATTGGTGGCTACTGTAGCTGTGTAACTCAAAGCGACTACATATGAAGGCTTTCGGATAATTTCGCCCTCGGCATGGACGATGTATGGAATATGATCTTGAACGGTCTATCTGAATATATAAGATATCCTATTGGCTCAAGAATCGTTATGACGGCAATTGTTCTCTCTGGCTCGTTCTTAGGAACCTACAAGCTTCGACTAGGAACGACGAGGCTCCGTAGCTCAGATTTAAATATATAAGTTGACTTTCCACACCTTATTCGCAATAGCTGACCACGATTGATAACAGACCAATCCAGCCTCTTCCCGAAAACCTGTGAAGGGCAAAGCAGACATCCATGTGCATCATCACATCGTGATGGGGACCTCGGGTCGGCGACACCTCGTGTTCGAAATTCCCTTGCTGTAACCCAGGCGTCCCGTAAAAGGCGTCTGTGAGTGAAAAGAGAATGACGAAAGCTTGGCCGCTTCGTATCTCTGCAGTCTCGGCTACACTATTCGACCTGGAGGTTCTTGGTTCTAACAAAGCATCTGTGTCGTATGCTTTAGCATCCGGTGATGGGTTGTATGGCGTCGCCCAATGTTCCCCTCAGAATGCCATCGGGAGCACGGACGGTCGTGGCCGTATTCACGATCGATGAACGGCAAGAGGTAGCCCTGTAAGAGTCTTGGATCGTCATCTCCCGTTCGCTGACCGCTTCTGGATGCGATATACGGATATCTATCACGCACTTCTATTAAAAAAACGAAAGGATTATGGAGCGGTGCGGGCTGACAACTGCTGATGCTGATGTTGACCGACGGTGCCAAGGCTCCACGTCGTTTCAAGCCGGAAGCAGTCGCCAAGAAAGCAGATCTCCCAGCACCAGACGACTTTGCGTTGGCCGCTTTCCACGACCACGAATTACTGCATCGCGGAAATAAGCATCACCAGGTTGAGGCCCACCAGGCCAAAAGGTTCGTCTAGCCGCGGCCTCACGAGGCCTCTTATCGATCAAGCCGCAAAGGTTGAAGCCGCTCAACGGCCAGGCTGGGCGCGAAGGCCAGGGGGAGAGGCCAACAGGCGCCGGGAACTGCATCCCATCCCCTCCACCATCATGCTATTGTTTCACGCTAAGGCAGGACAGTTCAGCGGCTGGCCTGGGCGCGAGTTCTGCAAAGATGAAACGAAGATGCAGAAGGGAAGCGTCTTCTCTCTGCCCGGCAGTTTGCACAGCTATTATCTATAGCTTCAACAACGCTCCTCGTCTCACCCAAGTCTCGACCTAGGTTTGGCAAGGTCACATCGCCAAAGACTCGTAACGAGCTTCAACAATAGCCGTGGCGAGCCCGGGCGACGACGGGTGATGGATCCCTGATGCCGATCCGGATCCCTCCACATGCAAGCCATTGTCCCACAGTCGACAGGACCATTCAGATGGCGCGCAGTGGTGGTTTGGACGGCGCAAGGAGAGAAGGCACAAAGAAAAATTAGAACATATGACCCCTGGCCGCTGCAGACATGACACACACAGCGCGGCGTCTTGTCTCTCTGAGACGTGATTTGGCCTGACCGCCTGCGCCGCCATGGCCGTCCTTTGTCTGGTCTCCCCTGTGAGCTGCTGCGGCTGTATGCGATCCGTCAGACGACGTCCGTCAGAGAGCTGAATGAAGGAGAGTGGGTGGGAGCTGCATTGAGATTTGACGCTCCACCGCGCAGCAGCGACAAAGGAAGGAGTGCGGCTGTTGCCAAGGGCTGCCTCTCTGCCCGACACGACACCCGACAACACCCCCAGCTCTCCCGGGTCTGGACGACAGGCTGCTGCTGCCGCTGCTGCATGCACACTGTCAGTATGCGCCATATTCCAGGTCTCCTCACAGTGCTTCTCCAGACGAGCGTTTGATGAGCGCGGCAGTGCAGAGGACCACTGGCTCCAAGCCAAGGCAATAGATCCTGGGCGGCTAAGCTGGGGTTCATATTACCACTCTGGGGCTAGTCAGGGACCGGGCTGCCTATCGTAATAATACCAGTCAGACCGGACGTACGTGGATTGCATAAATGGCGTCTTGCTGGAGCGTTTCGCCTGTGCAGCACGGCGCTCTCTGTTTTCTGCTGCCGCCGCTGCTGTTAGAGAGGGCATTGCCCTGGGTCCGATCCGTTCGTCTCACATGCGCCGCTAGAGGAGCAGGCATCATGATCAATGCAAGAGAGAGCATGTGTGGGTTCCGAGGGAATGCGATGCGCTGTTCGAGTTAATGGCACAAGACCAGAGTTTATTGCCATCTCGGCTCGTGCTGGATGGCATTGTCGTTGCATGCGGCGAAGCACAAAAGAAAGATCTAGGAAACATTCGCTCCCATCCATCGGGAGTCAGATGAAACAAATGGGACCACCTGCCCTGCCCTGCCCTGCTCTGCTCCGGGAGATGGTGTTGGGCGGTAAACCTTTTTCGCTATTGTCGTGTCCTGTGCCTGGCCTAGCGGCCGCCGCCAGGGGAACTGTCCCATTGAACCCCGCCGCTAGCAGCGTCGTGCAGCTCTGAATGGAAGTTTTCTGTCGTGATGGTGGGTGCTGGTTGGCCCCCTTTTCCTCGTGTCGCTGGATGTCAACGGCGCCGACTGCTTTCGTGACGTCGGGTCCTTGTCAAGGTTGTTCTCTGACGGTTGCAGTAGGCCAGGGCCGTTGTCCATCCATGGAGGCCAGGGGAGGGAGGGGAGCCACAAGGCGTATTCACAAAACGCCTTTCATTGATGGGGATGGGTTGGGCCTCGTGTGCAGGCGCTTCACAACGATCAAGTGAGGGCAATGCAAATGCATGTTTCCCTCCCCTGGACATCCATCCATCGATGCATCACCCATCATCCATTCAGCTGGGTCGCCCTTGTCTGGAAGACCTGGCCCTTCCTTCGTTCATTCTTCAACCCTCTCGCTCCCACCCACGACGACGACGCTTGCATTCTTGTTTACCTCAGTGTAATTTACCTGCTACACCCGCCTGACCCCCCGTTCTTTACTTCCGGGGCTCTAGCTCTTTTCCCCCCCATTCCATTCCTCGGGCTCTTCATCTCATCTCTCTTTCTTCTCCCCCCTCCCTTGCTCGTTGTCGTCACTCCCAAGACAAGTTCCCGTTGGAGCCCACCTTCTCTTCTTCTTCCGTTCTACAACAATCGAACCGTCTTTTGCTTCTGCTTCCGCTTCCGCTTCCGCCCTCGTCTACTCTTCTCACGACGACCGCGTCTTCTTCCGGGCTCTTTCACTCCTTCAAGTGTCCCGCATCGCCTTTTCTCACCTTCCAGTCATTCCTTTGATCGACTTTCGACTCTTTACCGACCTATTTGTTCGCAGCTTACCTCGTCTCTCCTTCGACTTCCTTTTTTGACTTTCTCGTGTGCTTGGCCCATTACACCACTGCAGCCGTATTCCTTCACACCAGCTGCAACCTCAGCTTCGTATTCACCCTCGGCATCCTGCATCTGCTCATCCATCGCTGCATCGGGTGCCACGTTGGACCACGTTCCCTTGTGACACTGCCGAGCTCTCGTTATCCCCTTCTACTTCAAGGACCTTCCGACGCACCTCCGCGAACCTACTGGGATCTGGCTGCGACCTCTACCGCCACTTTCCTCTTCTACTTGGAGTCGACATTACCGCTTCGTCTTGGTTGTAGTAACCCATCACCATCACCGCCCAAACGTCCGGCTTTGGTTGCGGTCCTTCCGACATTGTTCGCTCGCGACATTCTCCAAGTAATGAGATATAGCCCTCATTACATACCATCGAGATGCGCTTTTCTCTTTCAACCCTAGTGGCGCTGGGCGCCCTTCAGACACTCGGCGTTAACGCTCAGGATTCTACAGCCTGTATTGTGAGTGTTCAAGGCGCCACTGGTCATACACGACCAGTCTCTCAGCTTGACCAGATCACGTACACTAATCATATTTGGCGCAGACGACTTGTGTCGACAGTATGAAACAAGCAAATCCTGCTTATAACTGCCCAGATAACACGGCGACGTGCATTTGCGCATCCACAGAATTTGCGAAAGGCATGGCCGAGTGCGCCAGACCATGTGGTGTCCAAGACACCGACATTACTGGCAACTTGGCGAGTGGGTTCTGTGCAGGTAAGCTCACATGCATCATCATCTATTGCCTGGTAACAACTGACATCTTCAAGGCCTAGCGCTCGTCCAACTTCCTGAGGCTACGGCTACGGCTGCCAGCAGTGAGGCCTCTTCTGCCCCAGCGACAACATCTGAGGCTGCTGCTTCGACTAGTGAGGCCGCTACTACTACTGAGGCTGCTTCATCCTCGGACGTGCCTACTTCATCAGCCGCACTTGAAGTGACAACCTCCTCTGCCGCCGAGTCTGTCCCTGCCTCGACTTCCGCTGAAGCCGAGTCTACCGTAAGGAGCTGAGTCTGCTATGACAACGGGATCAAACTAATTAACATGTTTGATAGGCTACCGAGTCTGCCTCTACCTCGGACTCTGCTTCCACCTCCGCCTCCGCCTCCGCCTCGGCTACCGAGAAGGCCTCGACAACCGAGGGAGCTGCCGGTGCTGGTGCTACCTCTGATTCCTCCGATGAAGACGACAAGGACGAAGAGTCGTCTGGATCTGGATTGTCCAAGTCCGCGCAAATTGGCATTGGTGTTGGAGTTACTGCTGGTGTCCTTGCACTCCTTGGTATCGCGCTGTGCTTCCTCTGGCGACGACGAAGTCAGCGAAACAACCTGCCGCGTGGAAACACGGCCGTTTCCCACCCAATGCCTGCCGGCGGTGCCAACTACAATTCGGCCGATCAAGGATCCATTATTGAGAAGGGTGGTTATGACCTTGAGATGATGTCCCACCGCTATGAGGACATGCTTCCTCGACAAAAGCCACGAACCATGGTGTGAGAGTAGGAGGTTCAGCAATTTGGACTGGAATCATGGAAACCACTTAGCACTCATGACACTTTGATGCGTTGTTTTTGATACCCAGCAAGGGGCTGGTCATGATACGGGAACCAACGAGTCCTGATCGTGAGACTCCAAGAAACAGTCGAGTCTGATCAGCGCAACCGTATAAAATTCTTGTTTGGCAAGTTTTCTCAGAGGGGATACTTGCCTCCTGACTATCTTCTTCTTCAAATTAAATGGCGTTGAACGGGTTGTTCAAGGATCGGATACCATCACTTTTATCTTTGGGAGCGGGAATTGAAGAAGAAAAATGCTATCCAAATATTTGAACTTTGGGCCATTTGAGCCCGCTCGAATGCAGTTTGATATCAACAAGTGTACATCCCATTCATTGTACATATCTATCATATCTTACACGTTTTTATGAGAGATTGCATGACAGGCTCGGGAGCCGAGACCTCAGTTTCCCATGTATCGCTTCAGAATCCAGCCACTGGACTTGAGTCTGTCTACCAAGCATAGTATGGCCTTTGTCCGTATACTGGTCGTGATGGCAGATGTACCCAGGGCCCCTTGCGCTGCTCCTTGGCAGTGCGCTCCTCATGTTGTCGTAACCTCGTCTTCTCCTCCTTGAGCAAAACCGTAAAACCTAGAAAGCCAGTCAGCAAATATTTGAGATGGTATTTTCGAGTTTGGGAAATGTACTTGTGCTCGGGTGTCTGATAATTCCCATTCGTCCTCGGCCCTTGTAGTCGATTCGCTTTCCTCGCCAAGGACCCCGGCCAACCCACGACTGGGCAATGTAGATGCTCGTGGGGTCCTCAATTTCGAGCCACTTGCCATCTTGCGTCTGGATCTTGCGCGGCTTCGCAAGGGTCTCGCCGTTGACCTTGCCGAGTCCCATGCCGCGCTGGGCAACGGCCAGGTCGCGGGCCTCCTCGAGGTAGTACCGGACCTCGGCCGCAAACTTCTTCTTGGACCACTTCATCTGCAGGATGGCCTCGTCGATGGGCTTGCCGGCGATCTGGCGGGCCAGCATGGTGAGCTTCTTGACGCTGGTGGCCATGAACTCGCTCTTATGCAGGAGCTCCCGCTCGCTCATCCTGACCCGCTCCTCCTTGGACATGCGGCCGTTGTCGCGCACCATCTTGATCACCTTCTTGCGCTGCCAGCGGATACGGCTCCTCGGGTCGGGATCCACGATCAGGGCCATGTTCTCCTTCGTCTTCTGCTCGACCTCGGCGCCTCCCGGGGCGGCCTCGGCGCGGCCCTTGGAGGGAGCCTCGATCTCGTCCTGGAAGATGTTGTCCTCGACGCCGCTGTACATGCTCTTCTCGAGGAACTGCTCACGGCTCTTTGGGTCGTCGAGCTGCGAGGTCACGGGGTCCGCGGTAGAGGAGGAAGCGGCGTCCTTGTTCTTGGGCTTGCCCCATCCCTTGAAGATGTTGGCGGCCCATTTGTGTCGTCGCTGCACCGAAGGTCCGACGCCGACTGACCAGAGGGGGGTAGGTGTGCTTGATACAGGATTCGCGGACCTGGCTATATAGATTGAAGCCTGTGGTTAGCTGGATTGTCAAGACCAATTGAGCCCCATTAAGGGCAAGATCAGTAAGACCCGTACCTGAAACCGCCAGCCGCCGGGTGGCTAGTCGGAGACTCATGGTCGCAGAAGCTGTCGATATCTGCAAACCAACAAGTCCCTTGGTCGCTCTCACGGGTTTTGTCGAGTCGAGCGGCGTTTGATGGGCGAGATTCTTTTCCGCAACGCCCATTGGCCGGGGTTCAGCCGAAGGACGACAAACGAAGAGGCATTCCCGGGACCAGAGTAGCTAGCACGTGACTCGGGTGCTTAGCGCGATTAACATCAGCCCATCCTCGGAATCAACTTGCAACCTCTCGACCACATCGAAACTCCAGCCAATCCGCCCCAAACTCTCCCCTCCTCCGCCCGAACAGCTTCGCAAATCGATCTCAGTCACAATGGCCGTCCGACCCATCACCGGTGTACGTTTTCCCCGACTCAATGGCTGGGTTTCGCGCGCCGCGGCGCTACCCGGGCCAGAGGAGCCGAATCGAACCCTCCCGGTTGGTAGAGCTTTTCGTGGACTGACTCTGTCATAGATGCTCCGACGAAACCTCGTCCTGGACCTCAGCATCGCCCTCGGTACGTCGAATCTCCCCCGTCTCTCGGTCGAATTGGATCAATTGCGAATTGTTTTTGGAAAGAGGAGGACAATTGGAGGACGCTGACAATCCGCGTGATGTGGTTGGTGGGGAGCAACTGGGCTGACTAGCATCGTCACAGGCACCGGCTTCGTCATGGCCAACTTCTTCTGGTAAGAACACCACGGACGACGACGCAGCATCACGCACGATTGATACGGACGGGACTAACCACGGCGACGCAGGTACGGCTTCCACATGCCCCGAACCAACGCCCGCGACAACTTCTACATCAAGCGCGAGGAGGAGCGGGCCGCTCAGAAGGACAACTAGAGAAAAGACGAAACTAGGGCATCGATTCCAGCTGGGGGGCAACGAGGATGGAGTGCACTTAGACCGAGGAGGAAACAGGCTCGTCAACGTTTTGTTTCGTTAGTCGTGCGTGTAGAGAGCAGCAGAATACCAAGGCTTCATCTGAATTGGTCGCCGGACAATCTGTAGTTATAGGCAAGGGCAACCGAGTCGACATGTGCTTTGATTTATTGTGTTTTGTGTTATTGACGTGTGAGGGGGGATGTTTGTTACACTGCGTAGACTGAGCATCTCGACAAACCTCAGGCCATGCCGCAAGGTCCCTCTATCCTCGGCTCACCCAAAATTGTTCAGTGATCTAATCTTTGAGTGACCAAAAGCCTCCCTAACTGAATGGTAGTCAATCCCTAGCTTCCCACATGTACCAGAAGCTCGTCCGTAGAGTGGCAGCGTTCGAGGAGATAGATGGCCAGGCCGTTCCGGCGATGCGTCATCCAGCTGTTTCCCCATGGCTCAATGCTTGTGGGTGATGCGATAATCCGCATGATACCAAGACATGTCCGTAGACGGATTCCTTCTTCCCCTTTGATCGATTATAGTGGTTGCAGAAGTGTATCGAGAGCCATGTATCGTCCGTCTTGGAGTTTGGTAAGATACCGTGACGGAGGCTGCCGGCTCGCACGACATACCACCAGACTCGACTCGCCAATAAAGCCCAGCAGATGAGCTCAATTGATAATGAAAACGCAATGATGAAATTCACTACCGAGCTGAGTCGGGTGAATGCCAGCTCGACGACCATTGGTAATGCTGCGGAGTCGTCTTGTCTTTGCCGTCCTTTTTGTCGTCATTTTTGTGACCGGCGCTGCCGTTACCGGCCTCTGGATAATCTCTCCCCTCCCACGCTGTCGTCTCAACCATGAACGTGCCCTTTCGATCCTTGCATCTACCGCAATCAACAAGTTAGAAAATCGGCGTCACCCAAAAGCAACAAGCTCGGTACCACAGAGTGAAGCTACCAGCGTCCGCAGCGGGGCAAAAAGACTCACCTCCGAAACAGTCGATCCACGGCATAACACTGCACAGGGCTATCCCACTTGACGGGCTCCTTTATCTCGCACTTGTACTGCAGCATCTCGAGGAGTTCGCATCCGGTGAGATCGACGTTGCGCACGCCGCTCTCCAGCTTGCGCTTGCGGCCCTTGAGGTCGGTCTGGACACGCTCGGGCAGCTCAGAGGCGTGGAAGACCTGGCACGGGTAACCCATCTTGAGACGATCTCCGGGTCGGTAGTCGGTGACGAATCGAGCAACTTCTCTCACAAAAGTCTCCTTGGGATGGAGGCCGTGACCGGGGCGCGGCTGTTGGGTGAGGTTGAAGAGGCGAGTCTGGAAGAGGTGAGTTAAAGAACTTAGAGATTGGCGGGCCTGAACTCTTTGCCCTTTTTGGTCATCCATGTCCAACCCCCCAACACATCACCAACACACTTCACAGTCATTTTTATAAGCACTACCCTCAAGTCTATCCTCTCTTGTTCTTTGCATAGATGCTATTTCTGCCGTTTGGCCTCTTGTGAGGCGGAATCTCTATGACAGATCGAGAAAGTGGTCACTGGAGAGTCTAACCTCACCGTCAGTTCTAGTTCTTGTAGAGTGATGATCAACTTTTCTTCATATTCTGGCCCTGGGGTCTCTCATTTCCACATCTAGCTCACATTATGAATACACGATGCTAAAGACTTGCCAGATACTCCATGACCTGCGCTCAGCACTCGCGTTGAATCCAACACTACCAGGCACTCGGACTCAACCACAATCTCATGTTCAGAAACTCACACATATACAACCACTCGATGAGATCGCCGCCCGTCACTTCCAGGCCACCAAAGCTGCTGGCATCAGCATCTCTGGCCGCCATCTGCCGCTCCTCTATAGGCTGATATCCACCCTAATCGGTCCTCCTCACCTCTACGCCATCCTTGTCATCGACCTCGAGGGCCGCTTTGATGCCACTCGCCTCACCGGTTCCTCGTCTCACGCACGACACGTTTACGTACAACGGCCGGCTCGAGGTACCCCGGAACAGCTGCGAGCTCTAGTAGCCGAAGCCGAGGGTGTTCTACTGTACGGCGACGCAGCGCAGGCGAGCGCCGGGCGCGAGTGGTGGGGTACCGTCGTCGTGGGAGGACATGGCGCTGGAGACGTCACTGCGAGCTGGAAGGGCTGGCTACGGGTCGATCGCGAGAATGTGCGCGGCTTTGCACTTGGCATCAGCGCCGAGGAAGCATTGGAGCAGAGGGGCCAGAGACAAGCTGTCGTCGAGGCGGCTGGCTGGGCGGCTACTTCACAGTGGGGAGGCTTCACTTTCAAAGAGGAGGGCGGTGATGTGAGCGCAAGCCAGGGCGCAGAGACGGCCGAGGGCGACGGGGAGTGAATCTATACAATGTGCAATGACATACGAGTAAGCTGCCACAGCCTGCCTGCCTGCCTGCCTGCTTCTCCTCCAGGGCTGACGTAGGGGTTCATGGTGTACTGGGTAAGACGCCCAAGTTGCCAGGTGGATATGTCGAGGCAGCCTGTACAGATAAGGACTCCTCCTTACGGTGGAGACGATCAACTGGGGGAGCATGAGGAGGGAGAACCCATCACCTCTCGAGTTGCATGTATATCCTTGGCCTTGCATACAGCTTCACATCCCCGGCGCCAGCTTGTACTACCTCTTGAAGCATAATTGTGGATTTCGGCTTGCATGGGTTGGGTCAGGGATATTGCGGTATTATGAGGACAGTGTCAAGAGGCCAGTATGAATAAGAAAGATCGAGTCGGCATGGCAAGTATTGGCATTTCCAGGTGAGGGACTTTTGGGACAGTGTCTAATGAGCCGTGCGAACTTTCCAGATAATATGACAAGTTATGAGAAGAGGAAAGTGGCAGCTGGACAACTAATCTCAACACGTTGTTGACTTGATCGATGATAGATGGTACTGACTTTGTCAAATTTTACCTTGGAACTGGGAGTATTCAAGAGCAGTATTGGAGATAACTGCTCAAGACATTATGAACTGAAAACATTCACAATCATGAACCAATAATTGAAGTAAGAAGCTTCTGCTTTTTTGTTCTATCTTTTTGCTGTATTCTATCTGATTGATGTGATGCTCATCAGGGTATAAGGAGGTTGTTGTGCATCATGAGAAGCTAGTTAAAAAGGCACTACAAGAAGCCTCTTCAATCTAGAAAACATAGCAATCTATCTCGGACGATGTGTCTATGCTCTTCTGTCAAAAAGTCTTGCAAGACTTGATGTGGTCGCTGATGTATCTGCAGAGTGTCGTGAATGCAGATGTTGTGCAGAATAAAAAGAAAGCGTCATTTCGCATGGCTGTGACAAAGGAAAATTCCGAACCCCCAAAACGCAATGATAAAGATGTCCCAAACTGTCGAAAGATGTTGAACAAGAAACGCTCTGGGCGGTGGTTGCTTAGATGGTGATGCCGTCCATGTCCACGGCGATCTCAGTGGCGCCGGTGGCCTCGGCCAGGAGGTTGGACTTGATGGAAGCGCCAAGAGCCTTCTTCTTCTCCATCTCACGCTTGATACCGTGGTTCACGGCGTCGAGGACGTTGTCGACGGTGACGCGGGGCTTGTAGGCAGGCTCGGTACCCTCCTCGTAGACGCCAGTCTTGACGAGGATGCTGTACCAGTCGTTGTCGGCCTTCTCGTTGACAGCGTTGGTGCCGCGGATGTCACTCTCGGGGGTGTCACCGACAAAGTAGACAGTCTCGGGAGGAGCAACGAGGCCGTGCTCGGTGTTTCGCCACTGACCCATCAGGCGGGAAGCAAACTCAAAGGTCGAAACCTGGGGCTTGCCAAAGGCGTGGGTGTGCAGGAGGCCGTTGCCGCCAGTGAGGTCCTTGAAGGTGACCTCGAACATGCGGCGGAGGGCACCCATGCCGAGACGGACGTGCTCGTGGGCGGCAGACCAGACAACGTCGTTGTGGGAGAAGTAGAAGGGGGGGCCCTCGTCAAAGGTCTCGCTGCGGGTTCCGAGACGGCCGCCCTTGGACATGGCAAGATCAAGCATGATCTGGATATCGCCAGCCCAGTCGCGAGAGTCGGCAAAGACAAAGACGGCGTCGATGACAACATCGCTAAAGTCACGCTCACGGGAGTTGGCGTGCTCCTCAGCGGTGAGCTTGCGGAAGGGAGTGGTGGCAGAGTTGTGCTTGATGATGTCGCCAGGGGTGACGACGTCCTTGAAGCCGTACCCCTCGGCAACGTGACGGCACTTCTCGCCCTCACCACCGACGACGAGGACAGTGCCGTACTTCTCAGCCATCTCCCGCATGGGGGTGTGGCCGCAGATGAACTGGCCGGGCTTGATATCGCACCTGAGCTGGCCAGAGAGGTCGCCGCATCGCTCCTCTTCGGTCTTGCCACCACCGTTGGTGAGGAAGATGTGAGGTCTGTCAAGAGCACATCAGTGTCTAGTTCAACACCCAGAAAAAAGTCACGATCTTGTTATGTGGACCGGACCACCGACCCAGAAAAAATCCGGGGTTGGTGGATCGTGGCTCTGGCAGGGGGCAGGGGAATCGCGACTTACACTTGAACACCGTACTCGTTCTCGCCGTTCAGAACCTTCATGGCCTGAATAGCCTCGGGGATAGCCCGTCCGCCACGAACGAGGACGCCATCAATGTCAAAGGCGAAGACGAAGGAGTCGGCCACGGGCTTGTCGACGGGGGGGGAGAGGGGAGAGGCGGGAGTGTTGAGGCTCGCAATGCTGTCGCTGGAGCTGGAGGAGGCAAGCTCGGGAGAGCTGGGGATGGAATCAGGGGACTCGAGGGGAGAGTCGATCTCCTGCTTAGCAGAGAGGACCTCCTGAGCCGCGAGGGACTCCTTGAAGAACTGAGTCTGTTGTGAAGACATTTTGGGTGTGTAAAGGTGTTGTTTGTAAGTCCTGCTCAGGCACACGCTCAGAAGAACGCAGAGATTGTGGTTTATATGTGTAAACAGAGAGAGATCAAGCAATGGATGACTCGTCGGTCGAGCTCTTGTGTCTGATGGTGGATATGGAATCTGGGGATAGGATGGAGAATGATGGATTCTACCGTCAAGAACGGTGGGAGAAATCTGGGGTTTTATAGATTTAGCTTCGACCAGAAGACTTGCTGATCCGACTCCTGAGGGTACATCAAGAAGGGGACAGATAATGTGGATATCCAATCCGTCATGTCATCTTGATTGCCTTGTTGGCCTCGGTTCTGTTGACATCTCGGTGATGGGCCGCGGATACGTACATGCCTTGGTCGCTAGGTAAGGTTTTGGGCATCGTCTCCAATCCGAGTCAGTGATGGAACCATGGCGAGCCATATTTTCCTCCCCTTATCCACAATTCGGGTTCCACAGTGTGTTCTCAGAGATTGTGAATGTAGTAAAACTCTCGGGGTATGAGGTAAGGGATGGGGAGATGTGGATAGTGCTCCATGGAGTGGATGGGCGGTTCCAATGTGCGTGCCGCGTCCATCCATGGTTGAAGCCTCTCCTTCCTTCCTTCCTTCCTCCCACTAGCCGTGATGACGGTGTCGTTTGCGGGCTGGGCGATTAAGGTACCTGCCACATGGTTTTACCCCAGTAGTGGGTACTCGCCATCCACACGTCACATCACCAGTAACTCTCGTACCGGCTACCTCACCATCTCTTAACCTCCTGTCCCTCTTAGCGGCACGGGCGGCCCATTATTTTCACAAACGCCGTCGCCGCACTAGCCAACCTCACAAACGTACCCCCTGGACGTCATGGCCAGGAACCCAGGTGTTTGGAAAACGCCCGTTTTCGACGGCTTACTGGGTGTAAATGGCGCAGCCTGACCCTGAACTGCGAGCAGAGCTGGGCGAGAAGCGAGTTGAGGCTGCACGGCAGGACAACAAAGCACAGCTCAGAGGTTTGCGACATGATACGTACTCACAGACAGGGGATTGCCGATGGGATCATCGCCCATGCTGACTTTCGGGTTCCTTGAATCTCATCTCGAGAGATACGGAACGGCACTGTACCGTCTTGTAAAGGGCAACGATATTCAAAGACTGGGTGTGGACCCTGAGGCTCTCGAGCTGACGAACTCTCCAATCAGTGTGGCTGTTTCAGCCCTCTCTCAGTCTCGGGCGCACAGCCCAGGGCATCCTTCAGGGGACCTCGCACAAGGGGGGCTTGCAGGAGGCTTGCTGCGGTGGCCTTCTCAAGGGACCTCAGGTTTTGCTGGGCGCGAACCACGGACTGCAAGACGGCATTCCGCGCTGGGCCAGATGCCCCTCTATGCGCCAACCGCGGAGACGAGAGCAAGGATTTGCTATCGCACAGTATCCACCGTCAAGCACCTAGTGACGACTACATACAGTATACGGTCACCGTCAGAGACGAGACGCCCTCCCTCCATTGACGGTGGAAACGGCCAAGCCACGCATGCATCTGCCGCTGGCCCCCCCTAACCAACACGACGGACGGGATAATCTTGAATTGGTTCGTTACTTCTCTCCGTCTGCCTACAAATCTCTGTACCCTTTCCACCGCCATGCGCGCCCAGCTTCGGTCCGGAGCCCACAGTGACGTCAAACGGGCTCCGCCCAGGGACCCGCCGACCGGGCTCCGAGCCCTATCAGCCGCGCCGTGCGGCCCCACCATCGGGGGCCCTTGTGTGCTCCTAACCCGGGAACATTCGGCTGGCCATCAGCAAAGGGACCAATATCCATGCTGGATGTCACTGCGAGACGTTGCCGTCCAGAGCCACCGGTGTTACAGAAGTGCACGCCGAGAAGCAATCAGCAGCATGTTGATTGTGATCCTGAATAGCAGAACGCCCAGAAGCAGACACAGCATCGGAATGACTCTGACGTTATACAGCAGAAGTTGCGCGCAAACGGCTGCACGACGTGTGTAAGACGATGTCAATCTTGACCCTGAAAAAAGCATGTGAGACGCGGTGAATAGATAGCCGTTCTCGCGTTGCCCTTTATCGCGGCAGATCTTGAGCAGGGCAGGGTCCTCTAGGCAGGGTTCGTCGATCGAGGCAGCCTGGCCCTTTGCTGCGGAACTGCTAATTCAGTCGAACCGAGCTCAAGTCAGCCCTCATGTCATCTTCATCATTCCTCATATCTTTGCTGAGCTATTGACAGGCTAGATATGCAGTTGCTGTACTGCCTCTCTGCTCGTTTATTCACGGCAGGATAGACTCTACATCTCATTGGATCCCGTCTGGCCTCTCTCGGCGGCCTCTTGACAAACTGTTTGAGTAGATACTAGGATCATGGATGAGGGGCGTGTCGTTCAACCTGTCTCGATCAACGTTCGCGCGCTGGCGCGGGGCCGGGGAGCATTGATAAAGACGCTGTTCCCTGTACCATCCCTGTAGCTGATGGAGTACAGAGCGCGCCGAGGGGAAGAGAGAGAATTGCGGTGGAGGAAGAGACGAGTAACGGCAGATGCAGGCTGGATTATTACGGTGGTGCGCCGAGACGGTGAAGAAGGGGAGGGAGGGGGGTGCGTATGAGATGGTGTTTTTTGTGGTTGTCTTCTTGGCCTCGTCCATGACCGCGCTTAAGGCGGGCCGTGATGTCACAGTTTTCTCCGCGAAGTTCTGGAATCTAGACCACCAGATTGGTGCAGCTTGCGGTGAATGGGGAGGGATTTCATTATGAGAGAACCAACATACAACAATAGTACCTATGGAGTGTGTGGACAGGAGGAGCAGCTTTTGGCCAGATGTACAGTAACCTTGGCCTCGGTCGACTCCCGTCCAGTCCAGGATTGCCCACCACCCCTCCTGCTCATCAATCAATTCTCCTGCTTATCCTTGAGCAAAAAATATACCCTGCCCTGAATCAGACGGGATATTTCTCACGTTTTCCTTGGCCTGCAATGGAGGGTAAGAGTGGGAAAAAGGTGTGACGGGAAAGGCATGGTGACGGAGCTGGCGCAGAAGATCTGCCACACGCTGCCCTGAAAAACCTCGTGCTTAGCCCGCGTCAGATCTTTTGCGAATTCGAGAAGAAAAGTAGACGATGAAAAAAAAATCCTCCTCCTGTCACTTTCTTTCCCGACCCGGGGTTGCTGCATTGGGAAGGCGATCGGCATGCCAACTTGTTCTCCTTTGTTGCGTCCTTTTTTCACATGGCAAAGACAAGAGGCGAAACGGCCGGCGCCGTCGAAAACCCAACCCCCGTTGTTGCACACGGCGGTCGGTCAAGCCCGAATTGCCAATCGCCGTCTCTCCGGCTCCCCGTCCCTCCGCATACACGGACGGGAGGGGCTGTGTACCTTTTGTCCCCTATTTTTTTCCACATCTCCACGAGTCAAACCGTCGCTAAGAAATTAAAGGGAAAAAAAAAAAGATCTTCTCCACGGCAGTTGATGATGATGATGATTGCCTGGGGAAACTCCAGACGAAGGGCGGAAAACCCGCTTCCTCCACTTTCTCCGCTTCTCCAGATCCCCCCTCCCCCAAACTTCTCCCCACGAGCTAAATCTTGTCTCCTTCACTGAAGGTTGACAAACAGCCCTCCGTCGACCAGCAGCTGCGCGCCCGTCACGTAGCCGCTCAGCTCCGGGCAGGCCAGGAAGACGGCGGGCCCGGCCATGTCGGACGGTGAGCCTGTCCGCCCGAGGGGGATGCGGCCCTCCATGTACGCCCGCTTGCTGTCGTCGGCCAGGTCGGCGTCGTTGAGCTGCGTGCGGATCGTGCCCGGGAGGAGGGCGTTGCACCGGATGTTGTGCTCGCCCAGCGCGCATGCCGTGCTCTGCATCAGGCTCAGCACGCCCGCCTTGGTAGGAGTGTAATGCGTCTGCTGTCCGCCGCCAACGAGAGCCGAGATGGATGATACTCCGATGATGCTTCCGCCCTTGGGTGTCTGGTTGAGGGCCATCTGCCGTGCCGCAGCCTGAGTCACGTAGAAGGCGCCGTCAAGGTTTGTCCGCACCGTCGCGTAGAGGAGATCTGACTCGAGGGTCAAGAAGTCGGCAAAGGTGCAGATGCCAGCGTTGGAGACGCACACGTCGAGCCGCTTCTTGGGGCCCGAGTGCTCAACCGCCATCTTGACCAGGTTGGTGGCCGTGTCCGGGTTGCGGACGTCGCCCTCCTGGTGAGCGAGGTGGCCGGCGGTGGGGGTCGTTTTCCGGATGGCCTCGGCCTCGGCGATGAGCGAGTCGAGATGCTTCTGGTCCTTTTCGAGGCCGAGGTGGTTGACAACGACGTTGGCACCCTGGCGCAGGAACTCGAGGCAGATGGCGCGGCCAATGCCTGTTGTGCCGCCCGTGATGATGGCGCTCTTGTTGGCGAGGAGACCCGCTGACATCAACATGGTGACTTGTGTATGTGGGTTATAGATTATGTGTTGGTGTTTCGTATGTTGCTGGTGATCACCAAAGCTCCGCTGCTCGTTGGAGATGTTGCTATCGGTCGAGTACAAGCCCAAATGTCGTGATAGAGGCTATGAGGTATGAATCAAGAGTTGGATGTCAACATAAAGGATGTTCTCGCTTGCACACAAAAATATTCAGGACAAGAAAGAGTTGCAAAGAGCTCAAGACGACTGACTCCCACTTCAACCCTCCTCTTCCCCTCACTTCCCGGGAGGCGGCTCTTAAAAGCACCGAAACGCCCTACCTCGGACCCTTCTCCTCCATCAGCATCCATCGTGACCCGCGAAAAATTGGTGGGACAGGCAAAAGACGGCAGCCCCCCCAAAAAAGCACAATCTTTAGCCAAAATTGGTCTCGGGCAGCTCCAACAACCCGTGCGTGCTTGTCAGTCCTCAGGTCCCTCGGTGCACCACAGAGCGAAGGGGCGAACGTGGCAAATCACATTCTTCGAGATGATGGAGCCTCCGTCGCCCCGTCTCGGGGTGCTTTGTAGCGAGATGCCGGCGGGGGAAATGGCGAAGAAAGAGGGTCTTTTGACTCTATGGATACGCGGACAGTACCGAGGCTTCTTGGCAGCAAAAGGAAACCTTTCAAGGAGAAAGCTACAACCGAGATAACCAAACACACCAGACATGAGGCGATCGTGAAACTCGTCCTACCCAAGATCGTGAACCCCCCTTGACATGCCATCTCGCATCCCCTGCTGCAGCACACACACATACACACAGACGTACGTTCCCACAAAAAAACTGACAAGCCTGTCCGCCGCTCGAGCCAACGGCTCGTGCTGGGGGTTGGAAGCATCGTGAGTGTGGCCCGCGAGGTGGTAACAAAAAAACGGCCACCGTCTGCGAGTGGCGTTAGGACACGGCCACCGTTTCTAACCAACCCCCAGAAAAAATCTCACGATGCTTACAGTCGCGTCTAATTCTTTTGAGCGAGGGGCGTGCACGCACAAAAAGCGCCCATCCTCACAAGGGTGGGCCACAACCATGATCGTGGGTTTTTTTCTTTGTTTCGTGGGTCTCGGCGCTTCTGACAACCTGATGTCTGGGGTATATTTCAACGACATGCCTTTGGTGGCGTTTGATGACTTGGTGATGATATCCAGCATCTAAAGTCGACTTGTAAGATGGACGCTCAACAACATCAGCACATCAACAAAATGGGGTTTCCAAACTCGACTTTACATCCAATAATCCAACTCAATGTAATTAAATAAAGTCACGTCCTTTTAACTTGTTTATCAATTCACTCTATGGAAATGCTTCGTGTCTTTGAAATCATCCCGAAACTATAAAATGCAATGCAAATCTCATGCCTACATAATTCGAAACCCTTTTGCAGCGTCAGGCAGAACACTGTACTGTGTGTATGCAACGGTTTATACCCAATTCTTTCTTTCCCCAGCCGGACCCTCATCATGCGATGGCATTGAAACATTGGCTGCCATCACAAATCCTGGTGAGTACTAGAAGCGTATTGCTGAATCCATACCAAGGTATGGCATCCTCTAGCGATCCAGCCATTTAAGCGGCCGTTGAGGTGGTGAGGCCCTCGACCTTGGCCGCAAGCTGCTCAACAACACCGTTGGGCTTGGACTCTTCCTTGGTTTCTGACTTCTCCTCCTCCTTCTCGTTGGGAGGGCTGGGGGGCGCCAGGGTAGGGACCGCGGGCATCTTGAGTAGGTAGTCGCTGGGGATAAGCTTGGATCGGGCAGCCGGGTTAAGGGTCAGACCGAAACCGGGCTTGTCCAGATCCGCCGTTGTCAGGAAGCCATTGGTGGGGATGGGCTCGTCGGTGAAGAGATCACCAAACACGGGCAGTACGCTCTTGCCATCAGGAGAGTTGGCCAGGTACTCCTGGAAGGGGGTGTTGGGCTGAGAGATCTGGAAGTGGTAGCTGTAAGGGCCACTGGCGTGAGGGACGACGGGAATGTCGTAGGCCGCAGCATGGGCGGCGACCTTGAGGAGCTCAGTCAGACCACCAAGCCACATGACATCGGGCTGGATGATGTCGAGGTTGCGTTCCTCGATGAGCTTGCGGAAACCAAATCGCGAATACTCATGCTCGCCAGTGGTGAACTTGACCTGGGGGTGAGCTCGCTTGATCAGAGCGAAGCCGTCAGTGTCATCGGGAGACAGGCACTCCTCCCACCAGTTGATGTTGAGGTCCAAGCACGCCTTGACGAGCTCAATTGTGTAAGAGACGTTGAGGCTCATGTAGCAGTCGACCATGATGGGGAAATCGGGGCCGACGGCCTCACGGTGCTTGCGGAGGAACTCGACGTTCTTACGCAGACCCTCGTGACCATCATCAGGGCAGTAGGGCAGGGGCACCTTGCCTCCCCAGAATCCCATGGCCTTGGCAGCCGTGGGCTCAGGGCCAGTGCAGTAGAAGTTGAGGCGCTCCTTTGTAGCTCCACCAATGAGACGGTAGACGGGCTCGTTACGCAGCTTGCCCAGAAGATCCCAAAGGGCAAGGTCGATGACGGAAATGACAGCGATTGGCAGACCCTTGCGGCCATAGAACATGGATGCACGGTACATCTGCTCGAACAAAAGGTTGGTGTTGCGGGGGTCGGCACCGATGAGGAAACGCTCGAAGTGCTGGTGGACGAGCCAGCAAGCAGGGGGGCCTGAGAATAACCAGTCAGTCGCTTATTGTTCATAGAGCCTCCATAGGCTGAATAGAGAGTTAGACTCACCTCCAAAGCCAGTTGCAAAGCCAACAGTGCCATCTGTAGCCTCAATCTCAACCAGGAATGAGCCCAGCACGTTGATGCCCCAGCTGGTTCGGGACTTCTTGTACTGCTCCCATCTCGAGCAAGGTGTTGAGATGTCGCTGTCAATGAGCCTGTTTGATGGAGGTTAGTGAAAGTTGTCGTGCGAGAAGAATTGAGTCGTACCAGTGACCGCCCTTGACGTTGTGATAATCACCGCCTAGCTCACGAGTTAGCATTTGTTATACTGAGCCATCTAGGTGGTCATGGACGCGCCCAGAGGGCTTGAGGAATTACCCCTCTTCTCAATTGAGAGCCGGGAAACGCGGGAGAGGGGTCCTTACCTGATCCAACACCGCCAATGATGAATGACCTTATGGCCTTGATGGTTGGGAAATCTCTAATAGTAGCCATCTTGTTGGCGTTTTCGTTCAATGTCACTGTCAAGAGAATGGAGATGGAAAAGAGTTGATTGCGACGGAACGAGGATGAGGAGAAAGAGAGAAAGAAGGGTGAGAATGAGTTGGGAAGAAGATGACCACAACACGCTGGGGCTTGGCTGCTTTACAAAGGAAGCGCCGGTGGCACTGCAGGTGGGTTAAGATAATTCCAGCCGATCACGTATCACTCAATTGCAGCCGAGTCGTGCGCCTCTAGGCAGCTCACGATGGATTACCGGTCTTGTGATGCCCGCCGAAGCGGGCAGGAGCCGGCAGAGGCGCCTCCGGATAAGTGGTGGGGGTTTGAATTCCGCCGGATTCCCGACATGGCGATGCAATCGTCGGGCAGAGATGCACCGAGCGCTGGCGTCGCGAATGGATCCATCTCCAACTGTGTGGACAGCTCCACCTTTTCTCGGTGGTGGTCGGGGTTTTGAGACTTTTTGCTCGGGTAGCTTAGCGGCGGCTCATGCTTGCTTGCTCATGGGGCCCAATTTTCTCCTTGTTTCGCGGACGACTGGTCGAGAACGCTGTTGTGTGCCGGCTGTACGCAGGAGGATCCATGGATGATGGATTGAGTGCGCATGCGACGTTTTGTGCCTCGTGGGGGTTTCTGTTTGCGGCAGTTGATGAAGAAACCAGTGAGGTGTGCATCTGCCGTCCCAGGTTGTCAAAACGCTGTTGAACCCGAGATCGTTTATTTGGCGGCTCGGCTTTTTCTGGTGGTGGGTTTGTGGATGGAAAATTGCGGGGGAACAACGGGGGCTGAGATTTTGGGGGGAAGTGGAGGGTGAAGATCCGGGAATGGCCCTGGGCAGTCGATGGGCGAAAAGTCATATAATCTGGCGGTGTCTCCTTTCATGATATCCCAGCAAACATCTTTTTGACGAACAACGTGTTCCAGACATTCCACCAGCTCACAAAAAGAGTGACCGCCTCTTCTTGGTAAACAAACCCTTTCGCACGAGAGCATCATGGGAGGAGATGACCCCTTGCCGGTCCGGGGCAAGTGACTCGCCATGCCGGCCCACTTGCCGAGCCATCCACCAATCATTGTACAACATAGTATTCCCCGCTAAAGGAAAGAGCTTGGTTGCGAGGTGAAGGGAAGGTTAGGTTTGGGCAGGTACGAGCGAGGGTGTTCGGTTCTTTCCTCTCCGCATCACCAGAGATCGAATTCAGTTCACAAGCCTCCGAGGACGAACGCTATGGCC
>JAANQP010000293.1:0-98791 GCA_011320165.1 Fusarium protoensiforme | reverse complement strand
TATAAAGCTTATATAATTAAATATATTATTTTTATTACTTTAATTAATTAGCTTTTTCCTTAGTTAATATACCTCTTATACTTAGTCTTCTAAGTATAATAAAAACTAAATATAAGAAACTAGGCTGGTTTATTAGCCCCCTTAAGTATAGGCATAGTGCCTGCCCTATGAAATAGCAAGAGGGCTATGCTATATCTAAGGTTCCTCCACCGGGATACTCAACGCATAAGAGGTAGTGGTTGCTAGCCCTAAAGTTGCACTCTTAATTCGAGAGCTAGTTCCAAGCGAGGGCGTGGATGCCATGGATTCCTTGACCTATTACAGGGCCAGGAAAATTGTTGTCTCGAAGGAGTGGCCACCCGTTTAGGATGCCCTACAACACCCCTGTGTTTGGCTACGTCATGCAGTGGGTAAGCACCAGGACGTTGTGTCTGGGCTACTCTCACAAGCCGATGCCGCCTTCAATCCAACTTGGGAGCGTGGAGCATTGTTCTACCGACCCGATGATTCTGATGTCAAACGCAAGGGGCCGAAAATAGATGTCGTGACGGCAAACGCAGGAATTGCCTACGGACGCCTCAATGTGTTCAACGGCCAGCGCAAGATGTATGAGGACCCTTGGTCAAGTGAACACCTCTCTAACACACCGTTTGTTGAGAATGTTGACTTGTTGGATTCTATTGACTTTCTTCATGGAGCTTGGAATGAGGATCTCCAGGCATTCGTGATGACGGTGAGGACATAGGATGACCAAGCAAGGAGGTGAGTGCAAAGCTGGTCTGGCGGCATGCTCTGTGTACTGATGATCACATAGCGTACAGCCGTCGTTTTCCGGGTTTTAGGAAGCCAAGTATGCTATTTGTAAGAATGGCGACTTGAGTGAACCTCGTGCAATTTCTGGACGGCCGAAGACTATGGAACTCAATCTACAAGTCACGGGAGGCGAAATGGACGTAATCATCATTCGAGAAGCCCACAAATAACCCCTGAATACATGTGTCAGTGGTTGACTAGCTGTTTGGGATTTTCGATGAATTACCTTTCGAAACCACTTCGGGGCTCGATCCACCACTTGATAGGGTTTCGAGCCCACCATGTCCTTTGACAGAAAACAATGCACTTTCAACACTCACCCTGTATACTTCAAATGGCTTGAAAGGCGCATAACATGATGGCTTTTATTCACTCTCATGAACTACTGCCGCACTGCTCGATTCTGCTGCTCCTGTGCTGTGTGGATCCTAACTAGATTATATAAAAAATAGTTGTTAAAAACTAGCCCGCTCCTCCACTAGTCGCCAATATCGCGAAGCAAGGGCAGCTCTAATACTCTGTCCCCAGATGATCATAGGGATATGCAAAAGCCCTATAACACCAGCGATGCATCCGTATACGATGAACATATTCTGAAGGCCCATGGTCTTTAACCAGGGAACAAGCGCAAATGGGACTCCAACAGAGAAGGCGTTTCGAATGAATGCGACTCCGACGAAGGCTTCCGCCGTAAGCTGTCATGCCTATCAGTGGCTGCTCGTCGTCTGGTGTTCATAGATCTTACCTGGTGATAAGTATCAATGACGAGGGTGAAGGTGATGTCTCCGTTAGAGCCAATGCCAAATGCAAAGAGCGCACCGCCAATCGATGGGTAAATCCAGTGCATTCCCTAAATGCTAGTCTTAGTATCGTTTCCCAGTCACGTAGGTGTCGGTGTATCACTTACCCGCGCCGCGGTCACGCCATACATAATGATGCCTCCTACGGTGGCAAGGACCGACAGACCTAGAGTATAGAGACGCATTTCGGGCTGGAAGATACCGTGGTTTCTTTTGGCTAATTTCAAGATGATCCAGTCAGAGAACGGACCTCCGTAGATACTGCCAAAAACATTGCCAATAAACGGCCCTAGGGACATACGGCCTACCCCAGCCGTAGTGAAGTTGTATGGAGGCTGAGAGAAGACGATTGAGACTGTGGTTAAGTATAGAACAAGACCGCAGATGGCCGACGCAAACTGCAGCGAGGTAAAGAGCACGTGAGGAAATGTTACGACGTGGAGAGGTAGAACAACAAGCTTCAAGAGGGGCTCTCCTGTAGCCGTAGTGAACCGAAGACGCTGACGCCACGTGTTACGCGGAACGGTGAAATCGATGGACGTAGTCACGGGGACGAGGTCGTTTTCTGTCTTGGCCTTTTCCTTCCTTACGTCGTCTTCAGGGAGTGTTTGGTCGGCGTCGATTCGCCCACGGTCGCCTTCCAAGACGGGCACGTACTTAGTCTCTTCAAAAAGGAAGAGGAAAGCCACGAACATGAGTGTGAGGGCGATGGCAAGCGAGTAATAGGACCAGCGCCAACCCTGAGCAGCGGCCTGCGACCCTGCAGCGAGAGGGGTGATGAAGCTGCCACAGTTGACGGCGACGAAGTAGAGGCCATTTGCGGTGCCGCGCTGGTGGACAAAGAAGAGATCGGCAATCTATAGGTTGAATCCGGTCAGAAATCATTCGCCTGTGTTACTTACGAGTGCAGGTATAGGAACTCACCGTCATCTGAACAGCAGTTTCGTTGATGGCGCCAGCCAACCCGGTGATAAAGGCAGTAATAAAGACCTCTGCCACGGAATGCATGCGCCCGGTCCACCACGATGCCGCAGCGAGAGCTGCCGTCGAGCCGAGGTATGCGGATCTTCGACCGTATTTAATCGCAAAAGGGATGAAGAATATGCATCCCACGGCTAGGCCAGCAAGCTGTGTAGACTGGGCGCGAGCTAGCTGGGTTATAGTGACACCCAGGTCGCTAGTCATCTGCTGCCAGAAGACTACCTGGATGGAGAGGTTAGTGAAGACGGCGATACTGACGGCGATGGTGAGGCCAAAGTTCAGATATTTCCGCCACATGGACCAGTTCTCCGGCACGAATTCCATGTCAGTTAAATGTTCTAACAAAGAGGAGGCTGATGAATTCTCCGCCATACTCACCAGCGGGTCGTTGGGGTCGGATGACGGGGAGGGCGACAGGACAAAAGTCGAATCCTCCACAGCATCCCCATCTACATTATGCGACTTGTCAGCCTTATGATCCTTCGGGCCGCGAGAGAAGGATCAAACCTACCTCGAATCAAGCGGACCGCGCCAGGGATGGCTGGGACGTTTCCAGAACTCATGTTGGCGACGTCAAGACTCAAAGAGAATATCCCGTGGTTTGTTTTGGCTTGGTTTGGTGAAGTGACTGAAATCTGGAAAGCTAGATGAGCTGAAGGAAGAGCTGCGTGATTGAAGTCTCTTGTCGACATGGATATCCACGGGGCTTTAAATATCTGTATGCAACGTGGCCTGCCTCCAAGCTGGAGAAAAGAAATCACTGGCGGGCGTTGCTAGGTCCTGGTAGTCTTCTGAGTGGTTGAACTAGGATGGACTGGGCTGGAGATGGTGGCATATTCTAGGTTAGCAACACTCTATGCCAGACAGTGGCGTTCTCTCCTTCAGCACAGCAGTGAGCCAGGGTAGGTTGAAGCAAGTTTGGGGGGTCAGGGTCGGATGACCTGGCCCTGGAGTCGAAAACGATACCATCCGAGTGGCTGCTCGGAGTTCCCCTTCCCCGCGTTCGGGAGATAGCAGATCTTGTCTCCCCAGACTGCGCTTAGCCAGAAACGGCAGCTGGACCCGTTTGAGTCCATGATCTTCACAACGTTTTTGCAAGTCTACACGGCGTCGGCAGTTCAGTTTCGCTCCTGCTGGACACCGAGATACTCGGGAGATGCGCCCAAAATGACATGCTGGAGAAGTTCAGGTTAGATGCCCCTCGGCAACACGGGGTGGGATAAGTGTCTAAACTTGATGATAAGAGTCCACGGCCCAAGCGGGGTTCCCCAGATACCGATGCGTCGACATGCCTATTCCAGTCAAACCGCGTCCTAGGGGAGGGGACCTGGGCTCCGGGCTGCGATAGCGTTGCTCGGCAAGGTCGCTCGGTATTTACTAATTAACATAAGCTCGGCCTTTCTGCCACAGCTCCTCCCCTGGAGTTGGCCCACTCTTATCGCCCTCTGCACAGTTCAGTTCTCAACGCGAAACGGCAGTTTGACGCAATGAGGCGATCCCACGGCGGTTGTTGGACCTGCAAATCACTGCGTCGCAAGTGTGACGAAGCGCGCCCTGCTTGTGTCAGCTGTCAGCGCCGCGGCGTGCCATGCCAGGGCTATGAAAAGCGGCTGCGATGGGGCAACGGGATTGCCTCCCGAGGTCACTTTGCCGGGGCAGAGAGACCAACAGCAGAACTGGTCTCGAAACGTCCCAAGGGAAGGGTGAGGGACATGAGGCGCATTGTATCTTCTTCCGAGGCGACAGCGGCAGAGCACCCGCCGTCTGAGAGCTCCCCTGAGTCTCAGTCTCAGCAATCTCCATCACCACCAGCCCCGGGAGATGAGTTCGATGAGGCACTTCTGAATGAATGTAGGACTCCTGGCCGAGTTTTCTATTTGTCTAGAGTAGAGCACTGACTTGGCAGCATAGTTCTCACCTCGGGCATCAATTTTCTACATGCCACCAATGTCAACGATGCCAGCAACCAACTCGTGTCGCGTCTCCCAGAGCTCTGGATGCATTCAGAGGCTCTTCTCGACACGTGTCTGGCCTTCCAAGCCTCGACAGAGGAATCAACGCGGCCGCGCTTCTTTGACTACTTTGATACCGCCCTGGGAAAGTTCCGCTTGGAGCTGGATCGCAACGCTCTACACATCCAAGACTCTACTATAACCACGGGCCTGCTCCTTTGCAGCATCGGGGTCAGTACTCTACCTAAAAGGATGGGCTATCCAGACTTCCCGGAACAAGGACCATCTAACATCTCTCTTCTAGTTCATGCATCGCCTTCCGTGGTCGATGCATCTATGTGGAATATACGACGCCCTTGAAGCGCAGTCCGACCGGAGCCAACCTTTGAAGTTTACGGCATTCCGACAGCATCTGATCGAAGTCATGGGCCTCATGGACCTGCGTACCAATTCCATCGGGCGCCACAACCCTTACATTGGAGTATGGCGACAGTACTGTTGCTCTGCAACTCGCCGGGTCGGCCCTCGCGATCGAAGCGAGGTGGAACTGGTCAGCGGACTCCCGCGATCTCTGATCGACCTTTATGCCTCTGTCGGCGACGGTACTACCGAAGAAGACTTTTGGAACTGGCCTGGCGCTGAAGGATCCCTTCTCCAATGCCAGCTGTGGGAGGCGTCCCGTTTGGCGGGCATTCTGTCTGTGAGACGACTCCGTTCTCGACTATTGCCGCCGACAGCTCTGAGTATGAGAAGGAGACCACCGGGTTCTCCCACGACCCCAAACGATTCTGCGAATCCGAGTGACGCCAAACCACGGCTTGTTATTCCAAGTGAGATGATTCTCGTCTCCCGCCTCCTCAGCAGCGTGGACACGATCCGTAGAGCTTGCCAGGAACCGCAACAAAGGAACTCGCTCGTCATCAACGCTATACGCCACCCAGTGTTTGTTGCGGGTTCTGAGGTTGAAGTCTTGAACCAGAGACCGGAGTGGAAGGAGATGATCAGGGACCTCTTGTCACCAGCGCACCGAAAGAACAGATTTTGCATGTCGAACCGGGCCTTAGTAGAGCTGCTTGAGGAACTATGGGAGTCCAACGACAGCTCCGCTTGCGCCGAGGATCTCGCCCGTGCCCGTGGAGTAGAGTTGAATCTGTTGTAATGATTTGGTTGGTCGATTTCCAGGATGGGAGATTTGCTTGTAGACGCAGTCTTCAATCACTGTCTGCATCTCCTTAGACTCTAGCAGGTCAAACTATCCACTGTAATGCTATTAACAGCCGGGGCCCTGTGTAGCCTTGATGATGTATGGTACTCTTGCAACCTTACCTTATCAACACGATACGGTCTTGCTATAGAACAGTGTACATGAAGCTCCCTTTGGTATTCAGCTCTGCCCGCATTTGCCAAACTCTGCTAGACCAGTTTGGTACAGGACTGAGCCTCGCACAACGGCGACATGACCATTCATTGCCCAGTCGATTCGCCCCCTCGACTTGCCCGGAATTGACGATGCCGGAGGCGAGGGAGCTAACGTGAGGGCGTGTCGAGCTTCCCGATATAGAAAGATACTAGTGGAATGCCGGGACGCTTAAACTTCTGTCCTTAAGCTAGCCCAGAGGAGGCAGCTTGACCCTATCGCTGTCAAAGGGGACAAGCTGCCCATCCTAGCCTAGAGACTCAATCTCAGACCACTCTCTGCATCCACTTTGCGCTAGGCCAGCAGGCCCAAGTGCACTTCATAAGAGGAAGCCCAGTCCGCTTGTGTATGCTCTCTCAATACCTGGAATACATACGTGCAACCATCAATGGTCTTCTATTTGTCATGTCGTTCCAAACCCCCGTCGAGACATGTTCTATCCACATCCCGGGCCTCGGGAAGCTGGACGGGTTCCAATATGCCAACCATGTGCAGCAGTACTGCGGCATTCCCTATGCCAAGCTATCCAAGCGATGGACGAGATCAGAGCTCAATACCTCGTGGGATAGTGACTATCACGACGGGACAAAACTTGGGTAAGATTCTCAGCCCTAGTCAATGTCTAAACATCTCATCCAGTCTAACACAAACAGAAATGACTGTCCACGCCCTACCCCTTCGGAAAGCCCTCCTGGAGGCCACCCCGCCAATGGCCAGCCAGATGGCCAGTTCAAACAGTTCATCTTCGAGAACGTGAATAAGGGCCTTGAGTCGATCGATCACTTCACAAATGTTCCCGAGATGGACGAGCTCTCCGGCCTCGTCCTCAATATCATCCTCCCCCGTGCACCCGGGTCTGCCAAGCTGCCCGTCTTTGCATGGGTTCACGGCGGCTCCCTCCTGTTCGGCAGCTCCAACGAGCCAATCTTTGATGGAGTTAACCTGGTCTCCCACAGCATCGCCATTGGCAGGCCCGTCGTCTTTGTGTCGATGAACTATCGTATCGGCTTGGGCGGCTTCCTCGCTAGCGAAGCTATCCGAGATGAACTTAGTCAGGAAGGTCACCAAGGATGCGGCAACTTCGGCTTCACCGACCAGCAAGTGGCATTTGAGTGGATCACGAAATACATCTCGAGTTTCGGAGGAGACCCCGACCGAGTCACGGCGGCAGGCGAGTCTGCCGGGGGCATCTCTATCGGTAACCAACTACTCGCAGCCAACCCACCGCGGATTCAACGGGCGATCTGCATGTCTGGCTTGGCGATAACGCTCCCTCCTTGGACCATGGACAAGCACGAAAATCTCTTCCGAGCTACGTGCCGCCATTTCGACATCGACCCTTCCCAGCCAGATGTGCTGGACCGCCTTCGTCAGATTCCGCAACGAGACCTCGCCGACGCGACGCCCGCTATTCAGGGAGTGCCAGGGGGGTCGGGGAACCCTTGCATCGACGGCTGGTTCTACACGAAAGATCCTCTCGAGATCCCTGAGCAAGCGCCGGACTGGCTGGAGGCTTTCATAGTAGGAGACACTTACCATGAAGGTGTCATCTTCCGCATGAACCTGAAAGACGTGGACTACACATTCGTGCACGACATCATTGAGAAGCATATTGGTGATGCCGAGGAAACGAAAAAAATCCTGCAGGAGTACGGGATTCAGCAAGGCTTGGATAAGCAGGCACTGACTGAGCGCATCGAGCATATGGCTGGAGATGTGCTTTTCAAGATCCCTAACCTGGCCACCTCCTACGCCTGGCAACGTCAGCTACCCCAGAGCCTGTTTTTGTATCATTTCGATCACCAGTCCCGCATGGAGAATGGCTTAAAAGGGATGGCGTACCACGCCTATGAGCTGCTCTATCTCTTCAAAAACCAGTACCAGAAGCTGGGTGACGACGAAAAGGCCTTGGCAGACGACTTCGCCTCGGCCTGGATCGAGTTCACACATGGCACGGCGCCGTGGAAGGCATCTAAAGGCCAGTGGAAGGTCTGGGGCCCGAACGCTACCCAAAGCATCAAGACTGAGCAAGAGGATGAGACGGCGCGATTATACACGAGGATGAAGCGCATGTTGAAGATGGGGAACGGAGAGACATGGAAGAAGTGGCTTCTCGGAGTGGACGAGCTTGTGAACCTACGGATGAGGGTGGGAAAGCCCAACTAGGTTGCATAGCACCGGCGGTATCATCTCTTAGTGCCACTAACCTGGAAGTCTAGAGAGCCGTTTATGACGAGACTTGTCTATAAACTGGTCGGCTGCTGCCCTAATGTATTCTTTTGCTTAGATATCGAGACTGAGGCGTATCTTTTCTATGTCCTTCTTCTGTTAGGTTGCTTAGATCTTCAAGTTGCGTCAGAGTATCTGAGGAGCTCTCTTTGTAATCTTGAAGCCACCTGGTTGAAGAGTCTGAAAGATCTCGCCGGGATCATACATCCTCCCAATATCCAACATGCTGTCCCTATTAGCCTTGCCGTAGCCCGAGAACGGATCCTGAAACTGGCTTGCGTAGTTTGTCTACTTGTATTCGTGGTACAGGCCCCTCTCCTTCGCTACGGCCTCAACCCGGGCCGCCATGCGCTGCTGGGCTGAGTACGCTGCGTGGTCATATCCGCCGTGTTTCCACTGTGTAAGTAAGTTCAAGAAGCAAACGGCCTTCCCTTGGCCTGCCAGGCCACTCGGGTTGCCACCATGATGCTTCATGAACCTCATCTGCGACACAGTGATCACCTGCACCTGCAAAGGAGGCGATAGACCTAGTTTCCTCCTCCCAAATCTCGTAAGCTGTTTGCAGAAGCCCTGTGTCAAGCACGAAAGACGTGGTCCACATCGAGTTCCGAGTGATGTTAGCCTGAATGACCAGGCCTTTGGCCAAGTCCCCGCCATGTTTCTTTACTGAGAGAAGCGCTCTCTCAAAGCTTTTTAGTCCTGCATGATCTTCGTTTAAACAAGACATGAAATATCATAGTATTGAGTTCGATATCTGGACCTAAAAGAATGAGCCGTGCCAACTCTTACGCATCAGCAATGCCTTAAGAAACACCGAAGCGACACTCCACGCCATAAAACGTAGAGCACTCTTTGAATGGACTGTTATGTTTCTACTGTCATGTATAGTTGTCACGCACTTTTGTTTGGGATTCGACGAGCTTCCGCTCCAACGTGTCCGGGACGGCTGAGAGAAACCCGTCTGTATGGGAACCAGAAAGCATAAAGCTTTTCAGCCTTGCCAGGAGGTGAGCTCTAGGAAACATGCGATGAAAAAAATAGCTTCAATATCACTGCTGCAGTAGATATTTGCTCCATGTTTCATTTCGAGACACTTTTCCATGCCAGAAAGTCGAGAAGTGCAAACCGTGTCTTTATAGCCCAGCTAAAGCCCTTTCCCACCAAGGACCATATTCCTCTCGACACCATTTCGCCAATCGACGAAGGGCAGCGATGATAACATAGCAGCCATGGGAAGAGTCTGAGGATCCAATCTTAATACTCTCCCAGATAATCTAGAAGTCTGTTAGCAGATCACAATCGGCATTAAGCAGTCAACATACCATCCTATCATTCTTCCGCTCTGCAAAGTCAACACGCCAGTCCGCGCCGTTGACAAAGACAATCGGAAGGCTAGGCAAGTTTTCCCTGGACACGTGAGGCAGACTCTCAAGATGTCGAAAATGGGCCCGCACCCATGTCCCAAGCTGGGCTGGGCCGCTGAGCTCGCCATTGGATTTGGGATTCTTGGTCTCAATGCTGATGGCTATGGGCGTGTTTCGCTCATCACTGAGCTTGACGTGGGCGACTCGGTTGTTTTGATTGAGGGATTTGAACCTTTGGATGGATGAGTGAAGGCAAGACCCTTCTTGCGGCTCAATGAATATGCCGTAGTCAACCTTGGCGTCTTTCAGAAAGGGATCTGGGTCACGTAGTTCTGAGTAAATTCGACATTGGGTTCTACTTGGCTGTTAGCTTTCCATAGAATACCAAGCGTAGTTGGCACGTACATGTTCTCATATGTGACATCCTCGTCATCTTCACCCAGCGCAACTTCTAGCAACGGAGAGTGAACACTCTCGTTCCAGGTCGACTCGTGAGACATGCGTGTCTTGCACCTAGCGGTCCGCCGACGGATCACGCTGACTCGCCGGTGAATATACTCGTCATTCATCATGATACCCGCGTCCGATGTCTCGGGCAGGAACCAACTATCTTGGGGTGGGTTGGGGAAACCCTCTTGTTGCGTGATGCAGGCCTCGTCAGCTAAGTTAGTTTTGTCCAAGTGGTAGAGGTGAGGGCGAGCTAAACACCTTCATCGCGTGGGGAATGACATGTCCGTTACTCAGGCTTGCCAAGTCCCGCATAAGAGCAGTAATATGCCCAATGTCCTTGATTTCTCGGCGTTGCAGTGGGTGTTCTTTCGCACTTCGCAGCACGAGTTCCCTCTTTCGAGGACTTGATGAACCAGAGGCTACCGATGACATGGACATGCTCGACCCGCTTTCAGAGGGTGCATAGCCCAAGCTTACATTAGAAAGCTCTAAAAGGGTGGGTACTGTTTTTGTAACATGGTTAGCAACACGATGCAGGAGAGGCATGTTCGAGTGGCGGACCATTCTGCGCAGGGGTGGCATCAGCATCTATAGGCACAGTTTTGGCCTTCTTGCTTGGGCTCGGGGTGCGAGGCGACGTCATGTCTTCTGCTTCTTGCCTCGAGTCCTCGGTCTGTCTAATCCATGCCTCGATGAATGTAGACGTTGGGTTACGTAGGGAAACACCGTCGAGATACCACATGAGTCGATGGTGTGTGATGCAGAGAAATGGGCAACACTGAAAAAGAAACTAGTGCACCCAGCGCAAGCGACTTGGACGGAACTACTTGGTATCTATGGTTAGTGACCTCCTGCAGTACGGTGTTATCGCATTGCCACTGGTATTTTCTCAAGGTCGCGTTTGGTTGCTAGGACAACTGCGGCTGACATAAGCTCCGCACCACCATCTTAGCCACAGGGGCGGTTTCCGTCCAGTCATTGGTTGAATTTCTCCCAACCGCGCCTGATCCTGCCTGTTTGGGTACTCCCGTGGGCAGCGCGCGCGTTGCATTTATCCCTGCGAATGTTCTTAGATTTCTATTATCATACCCTTGAACGCACTATAGCTAGAGTTGTTGAGTGAGCTATCCCAATAGATAATGTCAATTCAACATTTTGTTGCATAAGGTAGCCTGACACACACAGCTCGCCACGCTCACAGATGGACAGGGCTCGATTCTCCTGGTCGACGATCTTGGCAGTTACATGGGGCATGGCTCTACCTACAGTGTAGAGCTGCTGGTCTAAAGTGTCAGATGCAGCAGTTATGAAGCTCGCTGGTGAGGTTTCGGTCATGCTTACGCCGGATGATGAGGTGACTGTCCACTATGGCGAGCAGTGCAGGTAACGAAGCCCAAGCAACTGGGCAGAACATCAGAACATACCATAGGTGTTACCAACGAAATGGTATCCCAACCGTTTCTGGATCTCAGTGATCAAAGCAGGTGGGACTTTGGTTCAGGCAGCGATACCGGTTTTACCGACCAGTTGTCGAAGTCCTCCTGGTAGGGTTTGCAGCTGGTGGAGGATGGGAACAGCCGATCGGCGATTGACGACATCGGCGATGAATAATATAGAGGGGTCTGGACCTTCTTCAGAGCATTCCTTATAATAAATGCCGTGATGTATCTCACGTTCAAGTCTTCATCTCTAGCATATCCATGTCTCTGTCAGACCTGACTAGACAAGCCACCATGAAGCAGGTAAAGATCGGATGCTACAGGTCAGTGCTTCGCGTACACTGAAACATAGCGCATTTTGGGGTGACTCTCCATCGGCAGTCAAGCAATTTCTTGACGCGGCCGAACCCCGACTTGATGACAGTTTGCGGTGAGGAAGCTGAAAGCAAGGCCAGGGTCCTCGGAAAAGCCATCATCGACAGGACAAACGCTCTTGCATCAGCCCGAGATCCAGGTGTTTCCATTCACCCTGGAGACTTCGAGATCATACTTATTGGTGGAGAATACAGTCTCGGTCGAGCTACCAGTCGGCCTGAGCGCAGGGAGATAGTGCTCAGAGTCGCAGCAAAGCACAAGAACCGCTCCGTTCTCAACATTCTCAGCAAGGAAGCTGCGCCGTTTCTCACCAATAGCTGTCCGGGAATCTGCCTTCTCACCTCTGGACGTCCAAAGAGCAGCCCTAACTTCACTGGCAGCAGGGTGTTGGTGCATCGAAACAGAGTACAACCCAAAACACACACAGGAAGTAGAACAGACGTGACCCTGGTGCCACTGTTCGTTGAGGGATGCCAGCCGGTAACCCCTGCAAAGAATCACACTCAAGCCTTTGAGGGCGCAAGGCCAAAGAGTATCGCCAGGGCCTTGTCCCGAGTCAAGCTTCATGACATCGCCTTCGGTTGCTCGGGAGACAAAGACGACACGGCAAATATAGCAATCATTGCGAGGCATCCGTCGTTTTACCCACATATACTCGAGCAAGTTTCCTCGGAAGTGGTTTTCTCGGCTTTCAAACACTTTATTAGACCTGGAGGGACCGTGACGAGGTTTGAGGTCCCTGGCGTCTCTGCCGTTAATTTCGTCCTCACTCGATCCCTCGGCGGTGGCGAGTTATCAAGTTTGAGACGTGATAGGTAGGATTTCCTTCACTCTAATACTAAGCGTTCTTTAGCTTAAATGGATTGTTTCTAGACAAGCCAAGTCAAATGCTTAGCTAGCTCTATCTATGATTCAGGTTGATGTGGAAGCTGGCTGTGGGCTGGCAGCTTACATCTCATATATATAGTGTCACAAAGGGCCCGAGTCCATAAATAGCCTCACCCGGTAGCAAGATACGGTGTTTTACGGTCCTGGGTTTTAATGCCGTTATGTGTTAATAATTAGATAGAGGACTATAGTACGATGCGCCTTGACGCGACTTGGGCCCTAATCTATGTGCAAGTATGGCTAGTTTCTATCCAACCCACTTCAGCACAGCTTTGATAGCCTTTCCATCCTTCATATCTTGAAATGCCTGGGCGTAGTCGTCAACATGGTAGGAAGTTATTATCTTCTCTAATGGAAAAAGGCCCTTGTGATGTTGTTCGATCAGGAAAGGAATCATCTGTTCTTATCAGCCAAGGTACTATTTCATTGCATCTGACTTAGGCAGGTCCATTTGATAGAAGACAAATACTCACTTCTTTTGCAACGCTGTCACCTTGATGAGAGCCTCTATATTCCCGGCCGTGGTTCAAGTGAGAGAACACATCCACACCAGCTCTCATCCCTGGTGCTGGCGCGCCAACACTTACGGCTCTGCCGCGTGTTGCGAGCGAGTCGATCAGCTTGCCCACAACCGTAATTACTCCTGAGCAATCTAGGGCAGATTGGACTCCATTGGATGGCTGACAAATATCCCGCACACGCTCAGCAAGATGTTCATCAGAGCCGAGTATGGTATGGGTAGCTCCCAAGGCCTTAGCCAACTCCAGGCGTTCGTTATTGATGTCAATGGCGATGATGATGGCTGCTTGCCGGAATTTGGCGGCCATGATCGCACTTAACCCAACAGATCCCACGCCTGAAATAGCCACGGAGCTGCCTGGTTGGACGTCGAGAACATTGATGATGGAGCCGGCGCCAGTCTGGAAACCGCAACCAAGTGGTGCAAATAGTTCCAGCGGGGTGTCCTGTGGCACGATGACTAGGGACGACTGGCTCACGACGGCAAGGCGGCAGAATGAACTTTGACCAAAGAAGTTGGAAAAGATATCGGTGCCGTCTTCAAGGAATACGGTGCGGCTACCATCGAGCCTTCGACCGCCAAAGTTGAGTCGCAACATTTTGTCACAGTAAGCAGGAGTATTGGACCTGCAAGCGCTGCACTCTCGGCAGAAGTTATAGCTCAGTAGTACCTTGGCGCCTACTTGAACATGGCTGACTCTGTCCCCGATTTGGCGGACCACGCCAGCACCTATTATCCGTCAGCAAAACCCTCGGAGGTTGTTGGGGCGGAAGGGAGGTGGATGGTTGCGAAGTTGAAGAGAAGGGAATAAATACCTTCATGGCCAAGAACATTAGGGAATTCAGCTGGCAATTTCCCGGCCATGCACGCAAGGTCTGTATGGCAAATGCCAGTCGCATGCATTTCCACCAGGACCTCAGTCGGTTGGATGGGGCTGAGGACCACCCTCGTTAGCTTGGGGTCTGTGCCAACAGAGGACACCACCAGGGCGTCTGTAGTGTGAACCATGATAAAGGGGTCTGAGTTGCCGTGTTTTACGGTTGAAGAAACTCTAGGGAAAGGGCCAGTGTTTTCAGTGCTCTATCACGGCAAGATAAACAATGGTGATCAACCGTACAAGTGTAGGGTGGCTATGGATGCGTTTTAGACCTACAGCGAAAGATTGGTGGGGTTATGCATGCGGAATGCAACGCTCAGAGGATTGGCCAAGAGCTTCGGCTACTTCTCCCATCCAACTAGCTCTATCTTGTTACGGGAGGTTCGTGCAGGTGTGGGGTGGTCGGAAGTTTGAGGGAAAAGTCTAGTCTCGGATGGTCGGAAAGAAGCCGATGGCCGGGATCATCGTTTAGGTGGGGGCGCCAATGCGGAGATAGGCGGTTGTCTCAAAGCATCGGATACGTTCTAAAGTTTTGTCTTACCCGAAAGAATGAGGGACAGTTTGCGGGGCACCGGAAAATGGCTGGAGAAGCCATGAATCGCACGAGAAACAGTCAGGCATGTCTGCCAACGGTCCAAGAGAAGATGCAGCAGTGGGCTACCTTGCTTCCACTGCCTTCGGCAGAAACGGGAATCATCATGTGTGTACAGCCGTGACGGCCGGAAGAGTCGAGAGAGGAGGAGATTACCCCGGCGTGCCTCAAGCCTGGCTTGGTCCGAGTCACCTCTACCGCTAACGTCAGAGGCCACGCAAGTACTGGCGAACCAGCAGAGTCCCCCCAACAGCGCTGTTCCAGCCGAGGCACCCAGAACCCGTGCCTTCACTTAGCCGCGCATGCTATAGGACTCCAGGGGCAATCATGGTAAAGTCCCCGTCTCTCCATTCCAGCTCTTCTCAAACGAGAATCTGAGGGCGTCTCTCTAGTTTTCATTGGCAACACTGTAGTAAATTCATTCCTGCCACTTGTACGCGCTATTGTTCGACGCTGGACCAGCGGGATTTTAACTCTGTTCGACCCTTCTGACGTCACGCAGAGCTTAAAAGACATTGGTGAGGGTCATGAAATCGACAAGAACAAGCAAATACTCTTCAATCTTGTCATACCAATCGGCGCTAGGTGCCATCCAGACCATCTGCCCCCTTCGCGGTGTGAGCGCGGCCACCTAGACTACGCTCGGCGGTGGGTAAACCCGCAGCTTTTGGACAACGTCACCCTGGAAAAGATCCAAATTTTCCTGCTCAGCTCATTCTACATGCTATGCGAGTGCCGTCGAAATATATGATACATGTACCTGGGCATAGTAGCATGCGTCGCACACATGCTGGGCTTGCACCAGGCTGAAATCCTTTCTTCAACCGAAGGCGATGGCAATCTACGGTACGACGCTATCTTTTGCCAGTCCCATTGCTTGTTTTGCTGATATTTACAAAGGCTCAAGACATGGAAGAGCCTCTGTGCTGGGCTTCTTGGTCAGCTCACTTGTTGGGCGGCCAGCGGCTATATCATCTCCACCAAACGGGCTTGTAGAGGGAGACGGGACTCTGATGACGGACTCTCTGAGCGACAATCCGAGTCCGCCCGGGATAGAGAGTGCATGCCGTCGCCCCCACCGCTCACAGCTATTCACTCGGGAGGAGACTCCTCGGAGTTGGCAAAGACCTGTGTGGATGCTGCAGTATTCATGCTTGAGACTTGTCAGGAGGCTTTGAACAGAGGGATCCTTCTGGACAACATGTGTTTGATGTAGTGAGAGCCCCGCACCATTCATTTGCCTATCTTATTGACCCGACGCTCTCAGAGCCATGATATTCGCTGCTGCTCTTGTCGTGGGACTGGTGTCTTCATGAACCAGGACTCTGACGTAACAATGATAAACGCATTTGAAAATACTATTTTCTCATTGAAACGTTTCTCTATCCGGAGTCAACAAGCCGATCGGGATTGTGACATTTTGGAAAACTTCAAAGGAGATATCGATAGAAGGCGCCATCAGACATTAACCCGCAAGCGAGAACTGTCCACTCGGCCTCTGAGGAGGATGTTTCGGGATCCATCAACCAAGGGGCGGATCTCTCGCTTGATGCGCCATTGATGCATCGGAACTCTGCGAGAAGCCAGTTTTTGACGACATCTCGGGAATAGGGTGGGATGATCCAGCAAGACTCGTTCATTGTGAGGGCTTTGCATTTGGCTCCTGGGAGGGCATGGATGTATTTCTAGGCTGATGAACATAAACATCTCATGGCAATAATTCCTATTTAATTTTCATCGGACAAGGTCGCGCTAAACTCTCCAGGTGACTGATTTCAGTTTCAACCATTCGTCGAGACCATTGACACCTCCAAATCTGCCAAAGCCACTCTCCTTAACTCCGCCATGGGGCAGAGAAGCCTCGTCGTGGATTGTCATGCAGTTGATATGGACGGCACTGAAAAGTCCGTTAGCCTTGTTTCGTTACTAGCGATGCAAAACACGAGGAACATACCCAGATTCAATGTCCTGAGCCAGCTTCAAAGCTCTGCCCACATTTCCCGAGAATACAGCAGCTGTCAGTCCATATTCGGTATCGTTCGCCAGGTCCACAGCTTCTTCGTCATTGTCAACCACAAAGAATGAGACGGTGGGCCCAAAGGATTCAGTTTGGTAGATATCCATCTCCTTGGTAATGCCTTCCATTACCACTGGTCTCATGGACGTATTGACAACTTCTTCCCCCAGTTTACCCATAGTGACCTGAGCACCCTTTTGGACGGCATCTCGGACTAGCCTGTTTACCCTTTGTACTGCTGGCCGATTAATCAGCACAGGTGCCGGTTGAGATGCCCCGTACGTCGCCTCGACTTTCGATTTGAAAGCGGTACGAAACTTCTCGACAATGGGTTTCTGTACGATGATCCGCTCAGTGGACATGCAGACTTGGCCGGCCTATGCAAAGCAAAGACAATTAGTCTCGGTACCGCCACCGAGTTCAGTTTAGTGAGTCAATGTGCAGGGAGAGGCGTACATTCATGAAGGATCCCAATGCACAGCCCATGGCAGCCTTCTCAACATCTGCGTCGTCAAGAACGATACAGCTCGACTTGCCACCGAGTTCCAGAATGACGGGTTTGGCGTGCTGCCCTGCCATTGAGGCAACAATCTTTCCCACCGGCGTGCTGCCGGTGAAGCCGATCTTTCGTACGGCTGGATGGGCTATCAAGGCCGCCGTCACCTGGGCTGCATCTTGAGGACGGTGGTACAAGACGTTTAGGCAGCCTGCCTGGAGCCCGGCTTGGCGGAATATGTCTCCGACAGCCCAAAAGCTCCGTGGAGCCATTTCGGAGCCTTTGAGAATGACCGTGTTTCCAGCCCCAAGCGGAAGTACCACATTGCGTACGCCCAGAATATAGGGTCCATTCCTGTTACAAGTGAGCAAACTCTACAGCGCTTGCGTAAACCTGGCAAAACATACCACGGAGCTATAGCCAGGATCACTCCGAAAGGCTCCTTGTAAACGAGGCCATGGTCTTCTTGGCCAAGCAGCGTAGGGATAGAGCCGGAAATGCTCGAAATCTTGCCCGCGACGTCCTTGATCAGGTTGACGCCTGACGCTACTTGAAACTCGGCGAACGGTCTCTCAGCGCCGGTTTCCTCTTGCATGTAGCCGATTATCTCCTCCTTGCGCTGCAGGAGAATGTCGGCTGCTTTCAACAGAACATCTCGCCGTGCGTAAGGTTTTGTCTTTGACCACGATTTGAAGGCATGTTGGGCGGACTCAGCGGCCGCTGTTGCCTCGCTGACTGAAGCACTGCTGGACTTGTGCTGAATCTTGCCGTTCGTGGGGTTGACAACGTCGAAAGTAACCTGGGTTAGCAGGTCTTGGTTGTCGATGATCAAAGGCACGGTTGGATTAGACATGTTGAAAGCTTGTTGCTTAAATTTGATGCAAGAGTTTACTTTTTCAACCTTGGGTTGTTTGAGCAGAGGTCTTGTAGAGTAGTTGATGTTTTATGCATTCCGGTACCGTGCTCAACGTTGTGGAAAGGTAGGTTGTGTTCGGGTCTTGCCGACATTGGTGTCCGACCTGGGCGTCTCATCCGATGGAACTACCGCGTCGGCCTCTAATCCAGTAAAGTCCGCTCCGATCGGTGGCTACTACAGGGGTGCGTGCAGTGCGGATATCGGATATCCCGTACAGCGATCTGCCCGGCGAACTTACGCACCCCCTCGCATGGAAACCCGCGTTCAATCGGGACTGCGACTCTTATTTGCTGGCTAAGCGGTTTCCAACATCATAAAGACGTTTAGTAGCAATGCCGACTACACGTTCCCTTTGACTTGTGGCGCATCAACCATTGGTTCGAGGATGTCAAGAAGCCTCTTGGCCGGGCCGATACCTGCAACAGGACCGTCTGCGAGTACTTTAGGGAAAACCTCTGGATCACCACCTCGGGCCATTTTTCAACGCCAACTCTTCAGTTTTGCATGAGCCAGATTAGTGCGGATCGTATTCTTTTTTCAATCGACTATCCCTTTGGCGATGCGTGCGGTTGGTTTGACAATGCCGAGATAAGCGTCACTGATCGCTACAAGATTGGAAGAGAGAATGCAAAGAAACTCTTCAAGCTGGATCAGTATGTTGACCCTTCAGTAGAATAGCTCTATCAGACTTTAGCTAGATAATGCGCCTACTTCATGAATACTCCGAGCCTTGCATCGTGTACATCTGAGCAGATAACTCACCTTGTGGCTCCTGTGCCAGGATCATCCAAATGCCATGCCACGACATGTAACTCACATGGTGCTTTGCTGGGAAGCCTTACTTGCCATGTAAATACCCCACACAATTTACGTACGTATCGGCAGCAAAGCAAGCAGCTGCAAGGTTGCGAACTTGCCTCGGGAACATGAATTACATAGGCTCTCTGCTCTGGGTGCAGAATTATATCGTGCCAATTAACGGTCGCTTCATTTAGATTTAAAGCAATTTCATATGATTATCGGACCATTATGAAAGACTGTTGAAAGCTACCTACAATGGCGCGACATCCACACCCTTCGCACGCATCAAGACATCTACCCTGCCTAAATTCACTGAGATGCTTGCGTCCATCTCGGCCCAGTAGGATAAAATTGATCTTGCTTGATGAATAGCAGCGATTGTCGTGGTCAAATCATGCACACTCGCGAAGTCTGGGACATCAATAATGCACAAGAGCATCATGGCAACTGCAAATGTGCTAATTGACGAGGAATTGTTAGCCTTCACTGCATGACAGCTGAGTAAGACAGTTCTCACCATATCAGGTTTGTGAAAAGCATCAAATGCCTGTCTTGGCAGAGACTCTGGGCCGAGCTAATGACCAACAAAGCATACTCAATGGCACGCTGAGCTCCTTCAAGCATGATGGACTTCTCATCACTGTCTACACCGAGATCAATCGTGGTCAAAAATTGCACCACGTATGACCAATTGACCTGAAACCTTGCCGCATAGTACTGAGCGCGAAGGAATGCCTTCTGTGTGTCGAGCACGGGTTCCGGCCCCAGGGGGAACTTGACCGTAGGGTGTAAATGTTCGTACCACTGGTCCAACTGGCTGATCAACTCCTGAGCCACCCGGGGAGCATAAGCAACTCTGGCGGTACTCCCGACTCCGCAGAGCGCGTTCATATATATCTGACGTAGTGCGATCTCGCTCAGAAGCCAGAAGAACCCGGGCTCGTGGGTGTGGAAGAGTGGCATGGCAAGGCGTTCATATTGATGTAGCTCCGTGCCGTAATGTATGACGGCCCGCAGCTCATGCTCCAAGATGTAGCATGTCAAGTAGACTCGATGACAGGCTTCAAAGCGTCCAGTTTCCTGCGCAAGCCACTTCTTGCGGGCCATCTGCCTTGCAATAATGGTCGATGCTACATGGACTGCATCGAACGCTGCCAGGGTACGAAGGCAGAGCAGTAGGTAAGACCTGGATATTGATTGTGGTCAGAGAAAAGCGACCGGCTTGTCGGTAGTATAAGAGGAGGAAAGAAGAGGATTCAGGCTTTTGGACTCACGCTTTCAAAACAAAACACTGAGCAATCGTAACCGTGTCTTGACCATTGGCAGCAACATCCAGCTTACGCGAAGCTATTCGGAAGTAACCTAGACCAGGAGTCTCACTCACTGAGGTCAGGGACGACTCGTCCCCCGCTCTGCTGAAAGCACCCAAGGCCAGGACGAATAGACCCAGGCTCGATGCCGGATCGCACGACTCAAAGCCATGGGCTGATACCTCTTGGACCAGCTTGGCGCACAACTGCTGATCGAAAATCGGAACCCATGGTAAGACGTTTTTTGCAAAGGATTGTTGGTTCTTCCAACAGGCCTTGACACTCAAATCAACATTTTTGATGTCAACATGTACAGCCGGGTCCAGGATACGCTGGTTGTACTCATGTTCGTGCTCGAGATAATCTTCGCCGTCATCAAACAGAAGCGGCTCAAGTTGCTTCGGGCAAGGCTTGGTTGCGGTTTTGGCGAAGCCGTATAGACTCAACCCGACCAGGCATGGCAGGTCGGAAGGCTCAGCAGCCGGGTTTTCTGTATAGAGTGCTGGCGGACTGGGTTGACCAGATGCCTGTGAGTTGTCCTGCCCGAGGCCATCGTAACCGGCCGATGAAGTGGTGGCAGGTGGTTCCTGCTGTCGCTCAGTTGCATCTTGGCCGATGCCCCAAGGGAGAGATGTCGGTACTAGTTGGGCTTCACTCGGGGTACTTGCGGCTCGTGCTTGGAGCAGATCCTGCACGCGGGCTAGCAAACTCGCAAGGTCTTGACTTTGGACCTGGGAGTCAAGGGATGGGGGATCAGGAGGCTTGGAACTACTGCCGACCGGTAGAATTAGCTCAGAATGACGGCATCAACTCGTCGGTTGCGAGGAAAGGAAGCAAATGGCATGCAAGAGGCGTGCGTCGGTATTCAGCCTCAGTCGGGCCTTGGTGTGAAAAAGCATGGAGTAACCTACGGTGATGGCCCACCGTCTGTCTGGCGATACACACACTCGATGCCCGCGTTTGAGCAGAAACGGCACTTTGGTCTAGCTGCATCACATCGCGTCTTTCGCAACCGACAGACTTCGCAGGCTACCGAAACACGTTTGCGGGGGTATTTGGCCGGGTTCGGATGCGATGCTGTCGGCATCCGCGCCCCGTCGGTATCCATGGGGAGAGGTCGCTTGTGACTATCGTAACCGCGGCTGGTGGCCATTCCTCTTGGGAGTCAATACAAGACTGATATTGGATCGGATCGGGATTCGACAAAGGTGAAGGTGTTGGGGGAGGGGAAGTGATGACAGGATGAGAATGTCAGAGAGGGCATCCGCTTCCCGAGTACGCAACTCTATCCGAACCGTTTATTGAGCCGATCGGCTTGGAGTTTCGGAGTTCGGAATGCATCTCCCTTTATCCGACAGCACCCGATCTCATCTAGAGTCATGGCCCACCCCCACAACTAGCCACTCTACGGGGATGGATGAATCTGGGGTACGTTACACCACCACTCAATGCGGGGAATCCCTACGTCGTGGTCAGTTCAATGGCCCACGTCGCCGTCGCAAAAGGTGAAGGCGGACGTTGTATAAAGCTGCAGAGCCTAGCTCCTTTCCGGTCGGTTCTAAAAGCAGCCAACAGCCACAAAGTCCTCCAAAATAGACACCATCACGTCGTTCTAAAGATGGCTTTCACTCCCAACTGGACAGAGGTGCAGCCTGAGAACAGATGGCGAATTCTCCGCGCACAGCCCAGGTTTGCTGCCTGGGCGCTCTTCTCCGCCTTGGGAGGGATCATGCTGGGTGAGCAATGTTTCACATCTTGGCAGGTTAAATTGCTGACAGGATTTGTGTGCTAGGATACGATTGGGGCGTCTCGAGCAATGCAGCAACACTCCCTTCTTTCCAACGGGAATACGGGAGAGAATTCGCTGGATCTGACACAGGCTACATCATTCCTGCAAACTACTTGTCTGGTTGGTCTGCTGCAGCGAGCGGCGGAGACATCATCGGAATATTGATCTCTGGTCAGCTCATCGAATGGATTGGAAGGAAACACTCCCTGCTGGTTGGGGCTGTCATCACAGCCGCGGGAGTTGGCATGCAGGTTGCAAGCACCGAATGGGTGCTTTTTCTTTGCGGTCGCTTGGTCAACGGTGAGTTTCACCATGGAGAGAAGACGGGGATTTGCTAACGGTTACACCATGACAGCGATCGGGTTCGGAATTGTCTATATCCTGTCTCCCGTCTGGATCGGCGAGACAGTACGCCCCGAATTACGCGGCTTCTACTTGTGTCTGATGAATACGTCCATTGTGGTTGGGCAACTCTTTCTGGCCGTTGTTGTCAGGGCCATCTCAACCGTCAAAGGAGAATGGGCGCATCGCGGTCTTATCCTAACGCAGTTTGCGTTTGTCGGTACGTATCCCTCAGAATTCATCACCGGCGCCCTTTCTGACTCCTCAAAGTGCCTCTCCTTTTTCTCTATCCATGGTTTCCCGAATCTCCTTACTATCTCTTGAAGAGGGGGCGAACCGAGCGTGCTAGAAAGTCCTTGATCCGGATCCACGGCCGCGGCGACCAGGCATTGATCGACGCAGAGATGGACAGGATCGCAAAGGACGTTGCTTTCAGTGAAAACCTCCAAGCTGCCGCAGCTCAGAGCGAACCGACTCTTGTCCAGTGCTTCAGGTCAACCAATCTAAGACGTACCCTTATCGCAAACCTCCCCGCAGTCGAACAGCAATGTGTGGGCTCTACATTTGTTCTCGGTAAGGCGAGCAAGCCCAACCCCTACTTCTTCAGTCAGCTAAGGCTTTCCAGGATTCATCACCTATTTCATGTCCCTTCTGGGAATTGACGACTACTTCACCGTCACAGTTGTCCTGACAAGCGTGATGCTCGTGTCTAGTGCGGCCGCCTTCCCACTCATCGAGGCTGTTGGACGGAGAAAACTCATGATCCCTGGGACCTACTCCTTGACTGCCGCGCTTCTTGTCATGGGAATTACTGGCTGCTTTAATACAAGAGCTGCCGTGTGGGTGTTTTTGGTATCGGTTTTTATTTGGGCTGTAGTTTACCAATGCACGCTTGGCGCCATTGGATTCGCCTTTGGCGCAGAAGTGCCGTCTCTGCCGCTACGATCCTCGACGGTATCTCTTATGGGCTTTAGCCAAATGGCCGGGTGTGTATCCAGCCTCTTCCTTGGGTAACCTTTGATTTACTGACGTCATCTTATTGTAGTGTATGGGTCGTCTCTCTTGTTCTTCCTTACCTCATTAACCCTGATGCCGCCAATTTAGGTGCCAAGATTGGATTCATCTTTTTTGGCCTCAGCATCCCTCCCTGTGTCCTTATGTGGTTCTATATTCCCGAAACGAAAGGGCTTTCTTTCCAAGAGGTATGAAACTCATCTGTCTGATCATAACGCTTTAAAACCTTGTAATGCATGCTAAACGCCTCAACGTCAACAGATTGACTATCTATTTGCTACCAAGACTGATTGCCGTTACTTCCCTGCAAAGATCCAAGAGTATCGCGCGCAGAACGGTGCAGTTGAGATCGATGTGAATGGAAAGAGGGTCAAGGCTGATAGCATTGAAGTTGCCCAGCTCGAAGTCGCTGTTTAAACAGATGGGGTGTAACTAAGCTATTGTTGCCGGGGCATTGGAGGCTTGTTACAGTCCTAATTTTGTATGGGCCATGTGAATTGGTTTTCACTCCTGTGATATAATTATTACTTTCTTTTCTATTTATTTTCCCACTTCTTTTCTTTTTGGGTTAACGGCAGTCTAGAGAAGCAGAATTCACCATCGTAACCCTCGGATAGCCGCGTGGGCGCTCGAGATCTGACCTCCGGGCCTCGAGTGTCTCCTGAGCAAGCAGAGACTGGTTTTGCATTGAGTGTGATCCTAGGCAGAGGCGGTCGCCTTGACCTCATCGTTTCTCCTAGTTTCACGGCAAAGACGTAGGTGCATGTACAGTCTCCTCTTTATTTCAATTACTCTTCAAAGGGTCCTCATCGACAGGCAAAGGGTTACGTTTTGGGCTCGACATGCATCATGAAAATTCAAGCGAAAACGTGATGAAATTCACCTACACCTCTTATCAAGAGTAGGCGTGCAATCCTCGGACTCATATAAAGGTCTATTTCAACAACACAAGTCCAGTTTGCCAATGTCCACATTGCCGCCCTCCAACATTTTGCCTCTGCTCCTTCACAGTATACAAGTTGACGCTCGAACTTTCAAACCTCGTAATCAACCAAGCGCATCTTATGCCAGTCGGGATTTCCGGCATTCTTTTCTGCAATGGCAGCGAGAGTCTTGAGGTCCTTGCTTCCGTCTACATAACGGCCCTTGAATGGATTCGCCTCATCTGACGTCGCCAGCCAGACGCAAAAACCACCAGGCAAACGAACATTGCCGGGTATCTCGAGGTCGGGGAAGTGTTTTGCAGTACTCTCAGTCAAGATAGAGCCTTGAAAAGCCAGAAGCCATGCGTTAGTTGCATGCGAGAAAGGGGTGACATGAAATGCTACTCGCCTGGGTGTAGTGCAAATGCTCGGAGGCCATCCGGACCATGATCCCAATCAAGAGCCTCGGTAAGACTACATCCGTCAAACACATATTCACTCGTAATACGGATCACTGGCGAACTCACCGGTTCAAAGCACTCTTTGTGCCTTGGTACACACTGGTGGCTGCGGAGCCTTGATTAGATTGATCCGATCTACACGACGATGATCAGATTAGCCCTTGGGAATGTTGGTTCTAAAACAGTAAGGGCGGAATTCACGTTGTGTTGATGATGGTCAAGCCCTTCAGGTCTCCATCTCGGTTACGAATCGCGCCACGCGACATCAAGTATGAGCCTTTTACAACGGTCTCCTGTTCAGCAATTCAATAAATTAGATCAAAAACGTGGATGTGAAAGAGTTGGGTTGCTGTCTGCGGAATTACTCACCCACAGATCCCACCACGCTTTAGGGTTGGTGTCACCAATCTTCTCAAAGGCTCCATCGTCGACTCGAACTATAAGGTGTGAGTCATACAGGGTACCTCTAAATTTCCACTCCAAAAGCATGGACGGGCGGGCGTACTCATGTTGTTAACAACGACATCTACCTTGAGAGGGTGGTTGCCAAAGTTCGTCCAGAACCTCTCGACGTCCTCGGTACTACCAACATCGACCCCGTGGACTGCGAAAATCTCGGGCTCTAGTCCACGAAGCTTGCAGGTTGCAAGAATATCGGCCTTCGCCTTGTCACACTTTTCCTCCGACCTCGAAACGATGCAGAGGGACGCAGCACCAGCAAGGCAGAAGGCTTCAGCAATCGCCTGCAACAGTCTTGTTAACGCCAGTCTCAAGGAGTTTTATGTGGGTTCAACAAACCTTCCCAATCCCCCCAGAGCCTCCAGCAACGACGACAGTCTTACCCTTGAACGAACCCTTTAGCCCGTCGAGAGGGTCAATCTCAGAGTACACATCAAAATGCTCCATGTTTTTAAAGAAGTCCTTGGGGACAGCATGGATTTGTTTCTTGGTCATGTTGGGTTGATAGTATGTAGTAACAGATGACGAAAAAAGGGGTCGGGCAATTCGTGAGTGGAACACGTGCCTCGACTCAGAAATGACAGCAAGACTTGAGAAGCGGTTCCAGATGAGGGCAGAAAGAGTGCAAGTGATTGAGCAATTATCACTGCTAATGGACTCTTGTCCGTTTTGGTGCTTATATAAAAAGGCAACGCCTGGCGGAAGTATGAGGGGGCAAATCACACCTTGTCCCTGCTAGAGCTAGCGCGATCCTAGCTCGCGTCATGATTCCGGACATCGGAAACGGGCCATCCGAGCCGATAACTAACTTGTGGTTTGCACTCCGAACCCCCACTGAATTTTGAATCGGGATGTCGGGTCGGGGCTGTGGCTACAGGGCCTTTCGTTGACGATCCGACCTCACATGGTCCGACACCTGCTCTTGAGGTCCGAAATCGCTCACCTAGGCAAACTTGCATGCTGTCAAATTGTTCGAAACATGGGCGGACAGTCTGTAAATAGCCAGAATTTCTGCCTACTTATTATAAGCTCTCTGGTTGAGCTACTATGTTGCTCATTGCTACACTTGTAACAGTTTGTTCAGGCTAATCCGCGTTTACAATGAAGGATTACGAGTTTCAGGGCTGGCTTGGTTACTCCCCCGACGCTGTTAACGGCAGAATGCAGTGGGGTGTCTTCGAGCCGAAGAAGTGGGAGGACAATGATGTCGACATCAAGATCACGCATTGCGGCGTTTGCGGCTCTGACCTCCATACGCTACGCTCTGGCTGGGGCGACACTCCTTATCGTAAATGGCCCCTTGATGATGCTTTCCTTGTACGTGCTGACCTAGAATAGCTTGCTGCGTTGGCCACGAGATTGTCGGTATTGTTATCCGTGTCGGAAGCAAAGTTCAGAACGTCAAGGCTGGTGACCGTGTTGGGGTCGGGGCCCAGGCTCGAAGCTGCCTGTGTGACGACTGCCCTGACTGCTCTGCTGGGCGGGTTAGCTACTGTTCCAAAGGTTCTGTTGGTACTTATGGATCAGTCTACCCTGGCAATATCGGCAAGTCGTATGGCGGTTATGCGGACTATCACCGTACGGACTCTCGCTGGGTTATTAAAATCCCTCATGGCCTTCCTTCTGAAGAAGCTGCACCCATGCTTTGCGCTGGCGTAACCGTTTACACCCCTCTGCGAAACAATGGCTGCGGGGGTAAGGCGGTCGGCATTGTAGGAGTTGGTGGGCTTGGCCACTTTGGAATTCTCTTTGCAAGAGCCCTTGGAGCAGATAAGGTGATTGGCATCTCACGCAAAGCCTCCAAGCGAGACGAGGTGCTCGCTCTCGGTGCGGATATGTATATTGCTACCGACAGCAATGACGGCAATAATTGGGCAACAGAGAATTCCAAGTCGATCGACCTGATTATCAGTACAGTTTCGTCCTCAGACATACCTCTTACCGACTACCTTAAGCTGCTTCGGTATGGAGGTGATTTCATACAGGTTGGCGCACCCGACAATGGCGATCTGCCACCTATCAATGCTTTCACACTCATCGGCGGCGGCTTCAAGATTGGTGGTAGTGCAACTGGTTCGCCGGCAGATATCGAGGAGATGTTACAGGTTGCAGTAGAAAAGAAGGTTAAGCCGTGGATTGAGAAGAGGTCGCTAAAGGATGCAAACCAAGTTGTGATGAGTATGGAGGCTGGTCAAGCCCGATATCGATACGTGCTTGTAAATGAGAAGCACATGGAATAGTAGTTAATAGCAAGACTTTACTATTTTATAGCTGTTATATTATACTAGGCATATTGTGCGCTATTAAGCATGTCTATTCCTGAGCACTCGTAATCTCTTAACTATCATAGCAGTGGAGAGTCTCTAGCTTGACTAATAGACTATGACGTTAGTTTAATATAGGATTTATATGCCTTCCTCTGCTTAAATGTACCTTTTATATTGGTACTACTTAACTTATTGCCTTGCGAATATTGCATGGGTTTCTGGTTATGCCTCAGTGGGCCGGGAAAATGTATTGCAAGTATCCTCACATCGCAAACAAGGGCTCCTGGTTCATATGACGAAAACATCTGGTGGAACTAGATCTACCTAATCAAGGCAAGCTGCCACAGTTCTTGCCCCGCAACTCAATCCTAGTTCGGTACTCTAGACGTGTCTTATACCACCAGCCCTCAAGATTCATGGCCTAACAAAACTCACCTCCATCTATGCGGAAGAGTTCACCTGTGGTATTTGTGCTCTCGGGGCCCAGGAGCCATGCGATGGCAAAGGCAATTTCTTCGGGTTTTCCATATCGGCCCAGGACCGAATCCGGTGGTGGGGGGTTTCCCTGGACGACGTCGTCAAACAGAGGCGTCATTGTTGGACCTGGTGCAACCGTGTTTACTCGGATCCCACGGCTCCCATAGTCTCGGGCCGCACATTTGGTAAGACCAATGACAGCGTGCTTTGAAGTAGCGTAAGCGCTTGCGCGTCCTTCACCGCGCGAACCAAGGTTTGAGGCGACGTTGACGATGCTTCCTCCGTCGGCTAGATGGCGCAGCTCCGCTCGTAGGGAGTACATGGTCCCTGGGAGGTGGTTAGCTTGGGTGATCGCTACAAGGCAGAGGGAGACATGTTAACTCGTACCGGTCACATTGATTCCCATCACCAGCTCCCAGTCATCGTCGTCGATATCAGCCACGAGAGCCTTGCCGAACTGCTTCCCGATGACTCCGGCGACGTTGGCGGCGCCGTCAAGCCGCCCAAACTCTTGCACAGTTTTGGCAATCCAACCATCTACCTGCTTGCCGTTCCTGACATCGATTACGGCCGTGATCACTAGCCAGTTCTTTTCCCGGAATTCTTTCTCTACTTCCTCGAGGGTTGCTTGATTGTTATCGGCCAGAGAAACGCTTGCACCACGGCTGGCAAGTACCCTTGCGGTGGCTAATGCAATGCCCTGGCCAGCACCAGTGATAGCAAAGACTTTTCCTTGAAGGGCCATGTCGATTGTCCAATGGATATGGGTGCAATTGCGTCAATAGCGTGCAGTGTAATGCCTTCGCTGGCATGTTGATATATCGGCGCCCAGCTTATATACATGACGGTCTAACTAGCCAAGCATGGAAAAGACTTGGTTGCAATCCCCTTCACCTGCGCCTCGGAGAGTGTGCTGGCCCGTGTGCCATCGACAGCACTTTTCAGGTTCCCTCGGTGAGTGGTGAAACCCGACATTCTCACGGGGAAGCTGAGGCTCCTTGCCTCGGGCCACAGCCCTTCAATACATACGCTTAACTAGGCCCTCGGTATCTAAGAGACATTTGCTGTGAAATCTGGTGGCAACTATAGAAATATTTATCCAGATTTATCGACACAACACTGGCCCTGCGATATTTTCGCGGGGAATTGCTCTAGAGTCATCATCACGCCGGCTCGTAATTGCTGAACCCCCTCTTGGTGACCTCTCTTTCTTGCATCTAGATAATGAAACTCGAGATGACCTTTTGGACACGTCTACATGAAATTGTCTCGACCCATTGAATCGATTGACTCACCTACCCCGCGTTTCATGAGATCGAGATTAATTTGTAGCCGCGCACGAGATTCGCGTCCATTGAGGTCTAGATAGCCGAGGAGCGGGTTCATTCAACCAGCCGTAGAAGTCGTGCTGCGGGCAATAATAGCCAAGGGTTTACTGGTGACGGGCAGGAACTCTCCACACGGATATCTTGCAGCATCACCCTTTTCCCCTACTATTCTTTATCGATGCCACTATCAACTATGGCTCTTGGCGAGATCCCAAGCGACATAGTGAAATGGCCGGAGAGGCCGCCACAGCGCGAACGCAGGATTGATCATTTTGAACCAAGTCCGCAAATATTGATGGCCAAAATGCACTCCTATTGTAGCCGAGGGCATTTATGCGTATCCTCGGTGACCAGCCTTTATCCCTTCCTTCCCCCATGATTGCCGCGGTGTGGAGTGCTACCATGCTGATTCAAATCTCATTGCCATGCACTCACTTGCGTTAGACCAGGATTGTGTTTCTGCGTACATAGCCCAGTTCCTAAAGCCATAAGATATAGAATGCGTAATCATCTTGCTACTTACCATGCAACACACTCAGATCTGATTTCTACCAGATCGATCCTTCTTGCCCAGCCCCGTCAACATGACTTGGATTACTGATAGCCTCTCGGGGCATTCCAGGTTTGCCTCGACACTTCTTGTGCTGTCAGTATTGGTATGTCACTCATTCTCGAACGTGAACGAGGCTGCTTTTAACCAACACCGTCCTTGAATCACCGCAGCTGGTGGCTAACCTCCTCTTTTCATTTCAGCTAGCACTCTATTTCATCTTTAGCATGGCCTATAATCTATTCTTCCATCCACTCCGAAAATACCCGGGGCCGAAGCTATGGGCCATTTCTCGCCTTCCTCTCTCTTTTGTGTGGCTAACTGGTAGTTCGCACAAGAAGATTGAGGAACTACATCGCAAGTATGGCGACATAGTTCGAGTCGCCCCCAACGAGCTCATCTTCGGATACCCCGAAGCATTCAATGACATCATGGGACATCGAAAACGGGGCCAGGAGGAAAATGGCAAAGACGAGGACTTCTGGCACGGGGATGACGTCTTCACCCTGGTCGCGTCTTCGCGTGAGAGGCATGCTCGTTTGAGGAAGATCCTGTCCCATGGTTTCTCTGCCAAGGCCATGATGGATCAAGAGCCCATCTTTCAACGCTATGTCGATCTGCTCATAGACAGGTTGCACACCGCCTGCGAAACCAATCCTGTTCAAGAGATTATTAGTTGGTATAACTGGGTAACCTTCGACATTATTGGAGACCTGACCTTTGGCGAGCCCTTTGGCTGCCTGGAGGAGACTCGGTACCATCCCTGGGTCAAGCTCATCTTCAAAAACATCGAGGGTATAGCCACAGATGTTGCTTTTAGGAAGTTCCCTTTTGCTCGTACTCTCGGCAGGCTCATGACCCCAAAGAAAGTACTCAGAGATGTGCAAACCCACCGCGAGTTCACACAGGCGCAGGTGGACAAGCGTTGTTCTTTCAAAGGCACCAGGCCCGACTTTATGGAACCGATGATCCAGGCCCGCGAGAAATCTGTAGGTTGGCATGATGCCGGATGGTGTGTACTGGAATTGACCTTGACTTAGCAAATGTCCCGTGCCGAGATGCTGGCCAATGCCCATAACTTGATCATTGGCGGCTCCGAGACAACTGCGACTGTCCTTGCAGGGGCCACGTATTTGCTGAGCACCAACAGGCCCGTCATGCAGAAGCTATACGACGAGTTGAAGTCAAACTTTCAGAGCGGTGATGAGATCAACCTCTTGAGCGTGCAGAAACTTCAATACATGATGGCTGTGCTGCACGAAGCTCTTCGGTTATACCCGCCTGTCCCCTCTGCCATACCTCGCCAGGCACCTGCTGGAGGAACCACGATCCGGGGAGAGCCGATCCCCCCTAACGTAAGAACATTTATGAATAATTTCTTATAATTTCACTCAGTCACTGACACTTTGATTCTCAGACCATCCTCAGTATCTGGCCGTGGCCAATGTTTCACAACCCAGACTTCTTCACAGATGCCGAATCCTTCATTCCAGAGCGATGGCTCGGCGACCCGAGATTCGAAGGCGACCAGAAGGCGGCGATGCAGCCATTCTCAGTTGGCCCTCGCAACTGCATTGGCAAAAAGTATGTGACGCCCGGCATCCATCCCCTTGTGTTGCTGTCTTTTGTTACTGACCGACCTTCAGTCTTGCTTATGCAGAGATGCGGCTTATTCTGGCCAAGATTGTCTGGAATTTCGATTTCGCACTGGATCCTCGCAGCGAAGGATGGATGGAAAAGAATTCAGTGTATTTCCTTTGGCTGAAGCCCGATCTCCATGTGCGCCTCATCCCGCGGACTCAAGGATAGCCGAGGCATTGGAACCTTCCCGAGCTCTGTTGAACTGTCACTGTGTAATCATTGTTCCATTAGCCGTGGTAGGATTTTGGAGAGACTGGTTCGCAAGGGCAAAGAGATTGGCAGGCGTACAAGTAAAGATGTACAACAGGAAAGTGACCAGTTTCGTGCTGAAAAGGACGACGAGTGTGTGTCAATTAGCAACCTGTTCTTTCGTTGAAATAATGTTTTGTTGACAGCGATATCATCGTGAGAGGGCTCCTGGCTATTACTCTCCCGTGTCGTGGGCTTTCCATACAGCGGAAAAAATAAGTCCACCACCCTGTCTGTGGCTATGGGCCCTGTCATATTCCCTAGTTAGGTTCTTTAACGCTACTCAGATGTGTTCATGCGTAACTGCCTCATCATTGGATCTGATCAAGCATAACTCGTGATTAAAGAGTACAATTGTAGCAGACAGCGTGAGCAGTTAACTAAGCTCAATACGGTAGACAATCGGCAGTCTCTGGTTACAACTCCGGATGAACCTACAAGCGAGTTCTAGGACCTTCTAACAACTTGGCACCTCCACCCGCAATGCACAACTTGCCGGTTTCTCCGACTCTGGCTTGGAATCGCACCAATTTTCCATCCTTCCACATCTCCGTGATAAGTGTCTGACCTGGCGTCACCGTACCAGCAAACCGCGCTTTGATATTCTTGATGGGGCCGAAGGCCGTAGTGAGGTGCTTACCGCTGATGCCAAAGGTACAGAGGCCGTGCAGGATTGGGGCGTCAAAACCAGCTGTCTTGCTGACCTCGGGGTCGATGTGTAGGGGGTTTCTGTCTCCGTTTAGTCTGTACAGGGCCGCCTGATCAGCCGTTGTCTTCTCTTGTGTGACGTAGTCGGGCTTGCGATCAGGCACCGTGTATACAGCGGAGGCATCGCGGCGATCGGACCGAGTAGCCGGGCCGCCGAAGCCCCCAGCGCCGCGCAGAAACAGTGAGAATTCGTTGTAGAAGATTTCTTCGCCTGTCTCTGCATCCTTGGTGAGGGTTCCAAGGATGGCGACGCTCGATTTGCCCTTGTCAAGCACGTCGACCAGCTTGCATCGAGATACAAACGTTCCAGCCGTGGGAATGGGGTATTTGCGTATCTCCAAGAAATGCTCTCCGTGAAGAAGTTTGTTGAAGGAATAGTTTGGGACTATGTCCTCCAGCTTGAAGGGCCTGGAAGCCGATGTTCCGGGAATGACGCCGAATGTGGGAATCACATGGAAGCTCTCCTTTTGCTCAAACACCAGTGGAAGCTGAGCGGCCGTTGCTCCAAGCGAGAGGTTGTAGAGGATAGTCTCCTTGTCGGTGAAGGCCATTATTGACTCCTCTGACTCTAGCATTTTGGCACGCTCAATGGCATCCAGGTATCGCTTCGTGCCAGATGGCTGCAGAGAAACGCCAAGAGACCTCTCAATGTTTGCAACAACCCGTCGTCGTGAGTCTGCGGTTGTTTCGGGATGGCTAGCTTTGCTAGGCGTAAAGGAGGTGATGGCATTCCATTGCTCCAGCACCTTTTCTGGCGTTAAAGGCTCGGTAGGGGGGAAGTCAACCCCGTCGGATCGCTGCCATCTGATCCCCCCTTGCCATCCGCACCCAACTTCGAAGAGCTGCCCAGTGACCGGAGCCATGTGAGAGGATAGAAGCACTATGCAGGGTGCAACGTATTCTGGCTTTCGGGACTTGACCACCTCCGCGCTGAGAACCCCTTGTGTGAGCTGCGTGCCGGCGGACGGCGCAATACAGTTGACCTGGATGTTGTTCTTCCGACCTTCGATGGCAAGGGCACGCGAGAATCCAATAATGCCCGTTTTCTGAACCGAGATTAGCCAAAACACGCCCTGCCCCTACGCGGTGTTACACTCACAGCCGCGGCATAGTTGGCTTGACCATAGTTACCGTATATGCCACTGGTGCTTGCCGTATTCACTATACGGCCGTACCTCTGCTTGACCATGTAGGGATATGCGGCCTTTGTGCACTTATAGGTTCCCCTCAGGTGGACGTTGTCGATGTCATCCCACATCTTGTCTGACATATTCTGGAACGACTTGTCTCGCAAGATTCCTGCGTTGTTGATCAAGATGTCGACTCCTCCAAAGTTGTCAATAGCCGTCTTGATGATGGTGTCGCCATCCTCGACTGAACACTTGCTCGGGACAGCAATGCCTCCGGTACTTCGTATTTCCTGAACAACCGTGTCAGGGTTTACAAGGTCGTTGACCACAACCGATGCACCGAGCTTTGCCAATAGCAGACAGTACGCCCGGCCCAAGCTGAGAGTTGTCAGTAAAAAGAAAGACACATGCTGAGAATAGAGTCTTCTTACCCAGCGCCTCCTCCCGTGACTACAGCCACCTTACCATCGAACCTGATGTCTTGTCCCGGGTTGTTGGGTGGCATTTCGAGCGATGCGTTCAACTTGGCGACCATGTCTGAAGCTCCATTCGGATGTTCAGGGTTGGAGAAGTCCTGGACGCCGGCCCAGGCTGCTAGAACGGCCCCCGGCGTCAGGGTCTCGTCGCATTTCAGCAAGGCACCATTGGCTCTCTCCCACCTCACCTTTGAGATGTGGCCTCCGCCGACTTCAAAGATTGAGCCATTCTCAAAGTCGTTCTTTGGGTGCACGAGGACGGACACCAGCGGCACTACCCAGTCGGGCGTGAGATGCTCCAGCAGCTGCGGGGGCATGACAGTAGCCGTCATCCGGGTGGCGGCGACTGGTGCGATGATGTTGGTTCGAATATTGTACTTGGCCCCCTCCTTGGCCAGAGTCTCGCCGAAGCCTATCATAGCCGACTTGGCAGCCGAGTAGTTGCATTGGCCAAAGTTGCCGTAGAGGCCGGCCGTCGACGAAGTCACGATGATACGACCATACTTTTGCTTGCGGAAGTGACGCCAGGCAGCCTGTGTGGTCTTGTAAACTCCTCGGAGATGCACCGAGTTGATGGCGTCCCAGTCACCGTCGGTCATATTCTTGAAGCTAACGTCGCGAAGAATACCGGCATTGTTGATAAGAATATCAACACGGCCAAAGGCGGTTATAGCAGTGTCAATGATTCTGTCGCCTTGTTCAACGCTGTCGTAATTCGCAACTGCCCGACCTCCTTGGTCGATGATCTCTCTGACCACCTTGTCTGCAGCCTGAATATTGGCAGTCAGCAATACTAGTCATGTTGCTAGACTTGGACAGTGTCCCACGAACATTGACGCTGTTACCCTCGCCTTTGAGCGAGGCCCCTATATCGTTCACGACGACGCTGGCACCTCGAGAGGCGAGGAACTTGGCGTAGGCCTTGCCCAAGCCCGACCCTGCGCCGGTCACCACTGCGACCTGGCCGTTGTAGAGTAGCTTCATGTCGACACTCATTTTTCGGACAAATGGCTGCAATGTGTTGGTATAGGTGCCAATGGTGTGATAACAGGGGGAGTAAATTTGGAAGCCAACGCGATGGGGAGAAGAATGGCAGCGGAAGACGTTTTTGCTGAGTAAATAAAATGTCAAGCCGGCTGAAGAATAACCAGGCGGGCCCGGCTTGCACCTCGACTCATGATCGATTTAAACCAGGCGAGGAGTACCGGGCTCGTTTCCAGTGATGGTTCCTGAGAACTAGCTAATCCCGCTCGACTTGTTCTATTCTGGCTTAGTTCGGCCGATGGTATAACTTATCCTGCAGCGGGCGGTCTACGCTGTCGGTCAGACCACAGGCTAGGCAGGCTATGATGAAGCCCGAGGCAACCTGGGCTTGTCGGGCCGCGGATAACTACTCCCCGATTGCCACACGAACATGTCGATACAGTACACACAAGACTCGGCTTTACGGAGTCTCGTACTCATGAAAAGAGCGCGAAACTGGCGCATTCCATCCACGGAGCACTTGGTTTGCAGACACGCTCTTTGTGCTCTATATGCTCGCAGTATGGCATCAGAGTATCTTGTAGAAGCCTAATACCTATGATTATCAGGGCGTATCGGCAACCCTATACACAAGTTTCACGGCCCGCGCCTTTCCCTCTTGCAGATGACGCATGCCCTCAATGACCCCTTTCAACCCGCCCTCGCCTACACGATACTTGTGAGGCTTCAGAATCCGCTGTTTAATCTCGTTAGCATGTGCATGTCGAAAATTAGATGCCAGTCAGGTTGACGTACATGCGACAGCATCTGCTCAGTGATGCGAAAGAATTGTTTTCCAAACTCATGATCCTCTTTACTTGCAGCCATGTCCTGCGGCCCGAATTTGAAGGCTTTGCCGAAGACTGTGTACATGACGGTGGAGACTGTCCGGATATCGGACCTGGGGCTACTGACTGGGAGGAGCGTGCCGTAGATGGGCTTTAGAGCGGTCGATGTGGTGAGGGCTTGGGCACAGATCCGTGCTGACTGCTCGATGCTGATTGTGTCCCAGGCATACTCGAGGAGGTTATTTGTGTAGTCACGAATCTTGGATCCCGCGGCTTTGTCATTGTAGTCAACTACAATGTCTGCACCTAGACTCTTGACATAGTCGAAGTTTGCTGGCGAACATGTCGTGATGACTGTGTAGCCAGATCTAGAAACATGTTGGTTAATTCTGATTTTTGAACAGGTAGCTTCACAGGGAGGACCTGCTCACTGTTTCGCATATTGGATTCCCAGTGCTCCGGTTGCACTGCTACCGCCGTAGATGAGCACTGGCATGTCCTTTCTCACAGGGTCAGCTCCAATGACGGGAAGGTCAAGCTGCAAGGCCTTTTGGTATAGTCCTTGGCCGACTGTGATGGCACCCAATCCAACTGTTGCCGCTTCTTCAAAGCTCATGAAGTCGGGCACCCGCATCTGCAAATCGCCGAGCACAGCTGCGAACTCGGCAAAGACGCCGTCGTCCGGGTTCACGAGGTTTGCTCCGTGAGCGCAGCCAAAGATGCGATCGCCCGGCTTCCATCTGTCGCTGACGGCGCTTCCAACTGACTCAACGATGCCGGCGTAATCGCAGCCCAGGATGCATCCGTCTTTGGCCCTGCCGTATTGAACATGCCTCCAGTCTGTCGGGTTTAGGGCAACGGCCATCGGCCGTACAAGAACACGGTCGTCCTGTAAAGCCGGAACTGACCTAAGGTGGCTGAGTCGAGCTGTACCATCTCCTAGGACCACGGCTTTCATCGTCTGGTGATGTATTCGTTGTTGGGTCGTCGCGAATAGGCGACGCCCAATCATGACGCCAGCCTGGTTGAGGATAGCACTGGGATGCCTTCCAACTAGTGACCGTATTTTGCTGGCTGTAAACAACATGGCAGGGGTTGCATGGAAGTATTGGCAGCTGGGCTCGTGGACCTCCGTGCTGCTCTTGGCTCGAGTGCCAGCAGACAAGTCTAAAGAGTTGAGGTGACACCGAGTACTCGTCTTCAGTGGCTGGGGGCTCGAAGTCGCCCTGGGTGGCCATTTGGGCATATCCAGACCGGGCCTCGGCAATCTAAGTGATAGCCGCAGCACAAGACGGGTCAGAAGACAACACAGCCAATTGAGCACCTGGGCAGTTATCCATTTATCAACCCGGCGTCATTTTTACAACAACTCAATTGTTCTTAATGTGCCTTGGCCGACAATAGTCATTGTTCGGCGTAGAGGACTGCCAGCATGTCTCTCTCCAACCAAGTCCCAACGCCCTTCTCCGAGCCTCCGTGGCTCATGGGCCTGCACTCTCCCTACTACACGGACTCGCACAGAATATGGCAGAAGGCATGTCGAGAGTTCATCTCGCGTCACCTCGCGCCTCACGCTCTAGAATGGGAAACGGAGGGTAACGTGCCGGATCATGTCTTTGAGACATTTTCGGAACACAACATGCTCATACCAAACCTCCCTGCACCTCTACCAGTCGACCTACTCAAGAAAATGGGCATTAAGAAGCTCTTGGGTGGTTTGGAGATTGAAGAGTTCGACTACTTCCACTTTGCCATCTACATCTCCGAGATGCGACGTCTTGGTATCAGCGGTCCGGCCTCATCGTTATCGACGGGGATGGCGTACGGAATACCCCCTATCATCACGTATGGTAGCCAGGAACTGCAGCATCGCCTGCTTCCGGAGCTCCTCAGGGGCGAGAAGAGAGTCTGCATCGCCATCACCGAGCCCGATGCGGGGAGCGACGTTGCAAACATCTCAACCACGGCTGTCAAGAGCAAGTGTGGAAAGTATTACATCGTCAATGGCGAGAAGAAGTGGTGAGTTACTCCTTTAGAAACATAAGGTTCTTGAGCTCGACTGATGGCATTCACTAAACCAGGATAACCAATGGGTTATGGTCACACTATGCTACCATGGCCGTACGAACAGGGGGTCCTGGGGCAGGAGGGCTTTCACTACTTGTCGTTCCACTGCTAGGACATGCTGGAGTATCTATGCGACGGATGAAGACAATGGGTGGCACGACGAGCGGCACTACCTTTATCGACCTAGAAGACGTCCTGGTCCCAGTTGAAAACCTCATCGGCGAGGTAAGTGTCAGGCACTCCTTTCTGCACCCGCAGCCCGATTAATTCTAGTCTAGGAAGGTCAAGGAATGAAGATGATAACCCGGAACTTCAACCACGAGCGAGTGGCCATCGCCCTCGGCGTTGCCCAAGCTGCCCGTGCCGCTCTATCTACAGCATTCGCCTACGTCCTCAAGCGAGAGGCCTTCGGGCAGCCCCTCATAGAGCAAGCTGTGGTTCGGCACCGCCTCGCAAAATGCGGTGGGGAGTTAGAGTCCCTCACGGCCTGGATAGACCACCTCGTGTACCAGATGGCCAAGGCGCAGGGAGGCAGTCCAATCCCAGAACTGGGAGGTCTCGTAGCCCTGGCCAAGGCGAGAGCGGGTATTGTTCTTGATGAATGCGCTAGGTGTGCCGTTCTTTTGTTCGGTGGGAATGGCTACACCCGCACAGGCCAGGGTGAACTCGTAGAGAAGATCTACCGCGAGGTTCCTGCTGCGCGGATCCCGGGTGGTAGCGAGGATGTCATGTTAGATCTGGCCATTCGGCAAATGGTTAAAGTATACCGAGCCAAGACTCGTGCTGTCGGAAAGGGCAGGCTTTGAGGGGTGAACAGCTGAGGGCCTTCTGTTCAACAAAATAAAGTACTAGACGACAGTTTACACATGGTGGTGCAATCTTCGTGGATTGGAAAACTACATGTGACAACTTGATATTAGCATCTTTGACTTGGAATTGCCAAACTACGAAAAAGTGATGGTGATGGAGGGGCAAACAAGTCATAATTAATAAACTCCAAGATGCTTGTTGTGATGCTTATCAAGCCTGATCTTATTTACTTAATACTTCAACAAGATCTAGAAGCTAATCAATGACCATGCGGTAAAGGATCTATATAATCCTTGTCTCAAGTCGTGTTGCTATCAACACCCTCATACGGGTTCCGGCCACCCCAGAAATCTTGCCATCTAAAGTTCCGGCACTTCTTCTGAAACCGTTGAATGCCATGCTCACCCTCCGAGCCAGGTTCCATCATGCTGTGAAATGTCTTTTCTATCAAGACTGCTTGGGCCTTACTTTCAGGGCCGTACCATCCAATCCTTGCTAGCTTCTTGTTCACCGCTGCTGATCGTGGTGCGCACTTGTCCAGCTGATCGAGGTAGCGGTCCAGCTTTTCACCCAAGGACTGTCCATCCTCGGTAACGCCATGAACAGCCCCAACTCGTACAAGCTCATCTGGGGCAATCTCCCTCCCCGACAGCATGCCCTCGCGTGCCATGGAAGCGCCCCATTCGCGCACTAGGAACTTGGAGATGATGGCCGGGCTGACTCCGATCTTAACCTCGCTGAGTGTCCACCTGGCTTTGGGTGAGACAAGCCGGACGTCGCAGGCAAACGTAAGGCCTACGCCTCCGCCAAAGCATGGTCCATCCACCAGGGCAATGGTCGTCTGCGGGGTATTGTCGATGGCATCGAATAGGCCGGCAACCCTGGTGTAGTAGTTGGACTCGGTAGACATATCAGAGGTGTTGGTGCCGCCGCTCAGATCCATGCCGGTGCAGAAGTACTTCCCTTCAGCTTCAAGAACCACATGGTAGACGGATGAATCCTTGTGCAGGTTCCTGAACAGATGGGTGAGGCCGTCTAGCATGGCATCCGTCATGGAGTTTCCGTTCTTGGGCCGCGTTAGTGTAATTTTCAAGGCCGTGCCTGCGCGAGAGACTCGGTATTCGCCCGTGTTCTGAACCTCGGTCCATGTCCTTGTCGATACTGATGGGGGATTCGAGCTGGCTGACCCTTCTTGTCGGCCTGCCCCCATTTTCTTCGAAGCCAGTGCCGCGCCGACTCTGCTCCCATAGGGGATGCCTAGTTGCTGCGAGATCCATTGCCCAACTGCGACCAGCTTGTCCAGATCAACCCCAGTGTGTACGCCAGCCCTTTCAAGGCTGTACACAACGTCTTCAGTGGCCACATTACCTCTCGCTCCAGGAGCATACGGGCAGCCACCCAGGCCGGCAATGCTGCTGTCGAAAGTCCTTATGCCCATATCGTAGGCCTTGAACATGTTGGAGATTCCCTGGCCGTACGTGTCGTGAAAGTGTCCCGCCAGCTTGTCCGGCGAGACGTCCTGCAGCAAGACCTCGAGCAGATGCTGAGTATCTTTGGAGGTTCCCACACCGAGTGTGTCTCCTAGGCCGACCTCGTAGCAGCCCATGTCGAGGAGTTTCTGCACCACATATAACACTTGTTGAGGTTCTGTTCGCCCAGAAAATGGATCACTAAAGATACAAGACACCACACTGATGGAGTCTCAGTAAGCGAGCACCTGTCTGCGAGGATTTTTGAAGACTCACCCTCGGACTTTCATACCATATGATAGGGCTTCGGTCGTGGTGGCCCTGGCTTGGCTCAGCGCCTCGTCGACGGTGCAATTCTGATTGGCCTTGCTAAATGCCTGGGTAGCTGAGGCGAAGACCACCACTTCCGTCGCTCCGGCCGCTTTTGCGTTCTTCAAGCCTTTGAGATTTGGGGCAAGGACCGGAAACCCGAGACGATAGCCGCCGTCTTCATTTTGGGAAAAGCGGAGGACCTCACTCAGGACATCGTGGCCATCTGCTAGCTGTGGCACCCATTTTGGTGAGACAAACGAGGTTGCCTCAATATCCCGTAGACCAGCATCAGCGAGGCGCTTGATAAGCTCGACCTTGATCTCTTTGGGTACCAGCTGCTTGACATTCTGCAGGCCATCTCTCGGTCCCACCTCGAGGATACGGACTTGACGGCCGTTGCTTTGCGTTGATTGATGCCTTCGGAAGGCGTCCGTAGCTCCGAGACGTTGGCGCCCTCGGACGGTGGTCCTGGTAGCAAGCTGGAGAGACAACGGCGGTGGCGAGTAGCGGATGTGCATGGCGTCAAGATTCTAACTAGGACAGTGCTCACAAGAGAAAGGGCTTGAGACACCGCACCTGTACTAATAGATAGATATTGAGCTTCAGTCTGGTTGCTCAAGGTAACCGAGGGCAATTCATCCAGGCCGAGGCGATCAAGCACGGCTTGAGCTACCTACCCTACAGAGACCAGCTCGGCATCACTGGCTTTGGCTGCATCCTACGCGATGATCACTTTCAAGGGCAATTGTTTTATTGATTTCCTACGATCCTTTTATGCCTCGTACAGCTGTCGCAATCGCTCGTCACATACACCATTACAGGGTCTTTGAGCCGTAGGTAGAGTGGAGAACGATACTTGCAAGGTGTGGCGGGATTTGCCCATACGAGGTATGCAGATTCAAATCGTGTTCAAAGTCTCCTCGGCAACTCCTCACGCCAATAAGGAGCGAGGGGTAATGCTTTATTGTACTGGCGTGGCCGTCGGCCATGATCAGAGGTTATAAGTAACTAATAGGCCTTGGTGGAACGTCGAGCAGGATCCTTGCAGACATCTACCCCTTTCCCTGGAATCTGTCACCATGCCTCTTGAATACGACCCTGAGTATTTTCAGGCCCTCAAGCCGCTTCTTCCCAGGCTGTCGAAGCGACCGCCACTTGTTACTGTGGATGATATTCTACCCAGTCGGAAAGGTCGAGATGCGTCCATCGAGGCCTTGTACACTCCTTGGCCAGAATCGCCAGATGTGGCGCATGCAGTGCATCACGTTGAAGCCGCTGACGGCTACCAAATCCCCGTGCACATCTTTACCAAGGACGGCTCTTCCTCCAGTCCGGGCCCGGCTATGGTCCACTATCATGCCGGGGGCATGATACTAGGTTCGGCTCAGTTATACGTCAAGCATCTAGCACATCTCGTGAGCGAGACATCGGTCCCAATGTTTAGCGTCGACTACCGTCTGGCTCCAGAGCACACAGGCACGACTCCCGTTGAAGACTGCTTCGCCGGCCTTATCTGGCTGCACCAGAATGCCAAGAAACACAACATCGACCCGGCAAGGATCGCCGTCTTTGGTGAGAGTGCAGGTGGGGGAATGGCAGCGGGTGTTTCGTTGATGGCCCGTGACAGGAACCTTCAGCCTCCCCTAGCGAAGCAGATTCTGGTCTATCCGATGCTTGACGACCGAACCATGATCGTGAACAAGGCCATCGAACCCTTGGCCTTCTGGAAAACACAAGACAACGTCGTTGCCTGGACTGCACTTCTCGGGGACAAAGCAGGCAAGGCCGATGCCGACGTCTCGCCGTACTCGGCGCCAGCGAGAGCGAAGAGTTTGGCGGGCTTGCCCACCGCGTACATTGATGTTGGGACACTGGATATCTTTCGCGAAGAGAGCATCGCATACGCATCGAGACTGTTAGGCGAGGACATTTCGACAGAGTTGCACGTGTACCCGGGTGTACCTCATGCGTTTGAGCCGATTGCACCTCATATTTCGGTGACTAGGAGGGCACATGAGAATAGATTAAGGGCAATATTGAGCCTTTGAGATAGTCCACCTATGTCTGCATTCTGGGGATGCAAGCCAAATCAAACTACTCTTCTAAGCATTTATGATGCACACCCTTCTAAGCAATGAATACTAAACTTCATGTCAGATTATTCATTAGATAGGGTCTTAGTAGAGGTGCGTATGGAGCATGTAGTTAGGGCTGTGACACCCCCCTGGAAGGCTTTTTCGGGTGTGAATGTGATGAAGGGGGAACTTAGAGAGGAATGAAATTATAGCCCGTTTAAGCGTAGCCAACCAACGACGGACTACTTAGGATAAAACTCAGTAAGCTTGGATTCAGTTGACCATGGTAGCCAAGCACTCGGCGGCTGTATAAATTGATGCATTTAAAACGAGGGGATTTACATATTCAACAATAACTTGGATACAGCGTATCGAAATCCAAATCGGCAGCTCGTCCCATAGCATGGCTAACTCCGTAGATGGCCCCAATACCTCAGGCTTACCGGATCTCAAAGTCGTCAAAGTTGGGCTTGGACACCATACGATGGTAGTCGGCCGTGTGCCACGGCACGTTGACGCTCGAACGGCCAAACTCGTTCACGTAGTAGCCACGGCCCTCCAGAGTCCAGATAAGACCGTTGGCCTCTTCGTCCAGTTTGGCGTTGTACTCATCAAACACGTCCCTCCGGCACTCGATCGACTTCTTGTCGTTCTCAATGAGGTGGATGAGAGCAGTGGCGGTGTATCTCGACCAGATCTCCCCCCAAGAGTAGAAGCCGCCCGACCGGGGCTGATGGTTGGGGCCGTAGAAACTGAAGAAGTTGGGGAAGCCTGGTATCACCAAGCCGAGATACGAACGCGCGCCATCCTTGCTCCACAGCTCCTCCATCGTCGTGCCGTTACGGCCGACATACTTGCAAGGCCAGAAGTACTGGGACACCTTGAAGCCGGTCCCCAGCACGGCGACGTCGCATGGACGCTCGAGGCCGTCGACCGTCTTGATGCCCGTCTCGGTAAAGCAGTCGACCTCGTCCGTCACGAGCTCGACATTGTCTCGGCGGAGCGCGTCGTAGAAGCCGTTGTCGACGACCAGACGGCGTACAAGAGGCGGATACTTTGGCAGGATCTTCTCTAGCATGCCCGGGATGCCCTCGGCTTTGGACTCGATGTAATCAGTGAGGCTTTTGCGCACTGTGTCGTTCCGCTCGTTGATGGTGCCGCCCTTTGCCTGCCACTCCTTGTCGAAAGTCTGGAGATACTGCAGCTGCTGCGAGGTGACATGGGCCGAGTAGCAGTACCAGTTCCAGTAGTAGGGCATATGATTGAACACGTAGCGTACATGGTCGTCGATGTTGGCCCGATAGCCGTCCATCTTCATGATCCAGTTGGGCGTCCGCTGGTAGACGGTGAGCGACTTGGCCTTGGTGGCAACGGTTCCAGCGAGCTGGGTGCCGGTCGACCCTGTGCCAAGGAGAGCGACGTGCTTGTCACGGTAGTCGATGCTGTGGTCCCAGTTGGCAGTGTGGAAGGCCGCACCCTTAAAGTCCTTGAGCCCCTTGAAGTCTGGCAGGTTCGGCGTAGCGAAGAGTCCGCTGCCGCTGACGATGGCATTGCACCTCATCGTCTCCAGGTGGCCATCCTTGTGCTTGATGGTCACCTCCCACTCGCTCGTGTCCTCGTGCCAGATGCAGCTAACCACTTCGCGGTTGAAGAGGAAGTGGTCCTTGACCTGGTACTGCTCGGCCACGTCCTCGAGATACTTTCGCGTCTCGCCGGCGGTTGCAAAGTACTCGGTCCATGGGTAGTTCTTCACAAACTTGAACTGGAAGAGGTAGCTGGAGGTGTCGACGCGAGCATCGGGGTACGTGTTGCGCAGCCAGGTGCCTCCGATTCCTCCCTGCCGCTCCAGGACCGTGAAGTTGAGGCCGAGCCGCTTGAACTGCACCGCAGCCGCGAGGCCGCTGATTCCACCACCGATCACAATCACCTTGAAGGCGGCGATCTTATCGGCCGAGGGTTTCTTATCAGTCCACTGAGCGGCCCGAGGGAAGTCGGTGAACGCCAGCTCCTCATAGTCGTACTCCCATTGGCGCTCCCCGACGGGCGTATCGCCAAAGACGTCTGCCAGCTTCTTGCTCTCGGCCTTTGACGGTGGTGGTGGGACAATGGTGTCGGACTGCCGCTTGGAGAGGTATGCAAAGGCCTTCTGCTTGAGGGCCGGGACATCCTCCTCGGCAACAACATGCGCAAACATGGCGCCGCCGCGGATGCCGAAGCGTCGTGTACGCATCTTGGCCAGCTCGGGATCTCCCGTAACTTGCAGTAGAGCTAGTCTCAGGGCGTTCAGGTTCGACTTGTCGATGGACGCCCGGATGAAGGCCTCATCCACTGTCTTTGAGCCATTCGTGGTTGTGCCATTTGTCATTATGCCATTGGTTTTCACAGCGGCAGCGGAATCCATTTTGCAGTAAGAAGGGATCAGGAATCCAGTGATAGCTTTGGGGAGTCTTTACAGGCGAAAACTAAGGCTTGCTGTATGCATGTAAGCACAATTAGAGCCCACGAGAAAACAGTCAAAGTGTGCTCAAGGCCGTGATGTTTAATCGGCCGTCTCAGCTTGAATCATGAACGCGAATACATATACTCTAAAGATCCTCTGTCAAGACCATCAGTCTAGACTACTTGGTTACACATGGCGTGGTGATGTCGGAGCTGCCCGGCCTCCGAGGGCCGAGGTCAGCGTCTGCCAGACTTGGACTTGCAGTAGCTTTGCCATGGCTGTGTATAGAGCTCGAGATATTTTGACGGCGACTATCTTGCAGTCAGCATTGAACTTCTTAGCCGGGTCTGGATCTTTTTCCTCCTAGAAATCACAGAGAACTCTTACTTGGCTACTAGGCCGGCTGTCTGAGAGAGAAGAGGTAGATAACGATCGACTATAGGGAACCACCTCTGAGACAGTAGTGACAAGACCTCCCCACAGCGCCAAGACAACAGGCACAGCTCCAGGAAGCCGGGGGCATCAAAATGTGCTTGGGATCTCTGGGCAAGCACCCAAGTAGTGGTAGCCCAAAGAAGTACCGTCCTACCTCGGATACGTCAGCCCGACTTGCCCGAGTCGGCCATCCTGGCACTACGCTACACCTAACTACAGGGGCTCCGCTCCCGCACGCTTCAATAAAGATCTCAAGACTCTACATCACAAAGCCGTTGCAAAATTCGTTGCCGTCGTTCCATTAGTTGTCCTTGTTTGATCAATTCACCATGCTGTTCACGTCCAGATGCCCGGATATCCAGTGTTAGTAGATCCCATTCCTGAGAGACCTCTGGTTCCTAAGTATTCGTCTTATCGGTTTCAATAGGTCCAACAGACTTGACCGTGTGGGAATGGGCCTTTGAGGACCCGCGCCACTCGCCATTGTTCAAATTCCCACCCACAGAGATCGCTGGCTTTACCAATGCCGCCAGTGGAGAGCGGCTGGACTTTTCGCAGGTGAAGGAGCACTCGACCCATCTATGTACGGCCTTGGTCAAGAATTATGGCCTGGAAGAGACGGACACTGTATCGCTCTTCAGCCGCAACACAATATGGTACCCGGTGGCCATGTTTGCCACGCTGAGAGCAGGTACGTTTTACGTCGACAAACCTGGTTATTGGAGACTGACACAAGGTACCAGGTGGCAGGATCAATGGCGCTTCCCCTGCGTACAGCGTTGAGGAAATGACTCGTGCCCTCATCACAGCACAATCCAAGTTCATCATGACGGTCCCCGACTCTATCAATGCCGCCCTGGAAGCTGCTAAGAATGTTGGCATCCCTCCTGGACGCATCTTTCTCTTGGAGGGTGAGGTTGAGGGCCAAACCACGATGGAGCAGCTGCTACAGATCGGCAAGGGCTATGGCACACACGGGCAGTCACCAGTTTTTCGTGTGCCAAAGGGCAGGACGAATGATATTTGCGGTTTCCTTAACTTTAGCAGCGGGACAACTGGTCTGCCAAAAGCTGTGAGTAATCCATGATCTAACTATGTCTTGGGGCGACCCGAGAGCTACAACACTAACCTTTGATGACAGGTGATGCTGTCCCACAGGAATGTCATTGCGCAGTGCATGCAGCTAAAGGCTGTGGCCGGGCCGGAGAGAAAACGATACCTGGCTGGCTTACCCCTGTTCCACAGTAAGTGCGCTCACACCGATCAGAGTGGTCAAGCTTTTGATGGCTAACGGAGCCCTCAGTCAGTGGCCTCTTGCGGTTCCTCAACTGGCCCCTTGCCAGCAACGACGAATGCATTATGCTTCCAAAGTTTACCATGGAAGATTTCCTCAAGGCCATCATCAAGTACCAGATTACTGACCTCACCCTTGTACCGTCTATCGTCATCCGCCTGGTGCGCGACCCTGTTGTGAACAACTATGACCTGACCTGCGTAAGGCGTATTGCCTGCGGCGCAGCTCCTTTAGGCGCCGAGATAATCCGGGAGCTGGAACAGAAGATGCCATGGGTGGGCTTCAGGCAGAGCTACGGCATGACTGAATCATGCTGCTGTCTCACAACCCATCCACCCGAGTACTACAGCTTCAAGTATGGAAACAACGGGGGCATGATTCTGGGCTCGACCATCATCAAAGTCATTGACGTCGACACGGGTAAAGAGTTGGGACCGGACGAGATGGGTGAGATCCTCGCCAAAGGACCGCAGGTTGCAATGGGCTACCTCGGAAATCCGGTGCAGACAGCTGAAACTTTTGGTGCGGATGGCTTTCTACGCACGGGGGACATTGGAAGCGTCGACGGCGAGGGATTCATCCACATCGTAGACCGGATCAAAGAGATGATCAAGGTCAAGGGCCAGCAGGTCGCCCCAGCCGAACTGGAACTTGTCTTTCTAGGTCACTCTACTGTGGATGACTGCGCCGTGCTCGGGGTGCCAGACGAGTATAGTGATGAGCGGCCCAAGGCGTATATCGTGCTCAAGCCCAGCAAGGAGCCCAGCGACGCCATTGGGAGAGAGCTGATTGAGTACATCAAGGGAAGCCTGGTGCGCTACAAGTGGGTAAATGAGATCGAGTTTGTTTCCGCTATTCCAAGAAACCCAAGCGGAAAAGTCTTGAGAAGAGTGTTGCGCGACAAGGCGAAGAACGGAGAGCGCGGGTTTGTTGTCCGAGATAAGCCAACGGGGGCGAAGCTATAGATGGATTCATCAATGTAACTAAGCAAAAGCTGGCTATTATTACTAACGAATTAGCACAGTCTGGCACATCTAGCAAGAACTCAATCTGGTTGCATGATTATCCTACTGGCTGTTTCGATTTCTCACACCTTTCCTTTTTTTTTTGTCTTCATCTCAGCCCTAGCGCCGGCCTTGGGATATTCTACTTGGCTGTACATCTTGTGTCATTCCTATCGGCTAAATATAGCATCTTAAACGTAAATCTAAGCATGAATGTCGGGTTCGAGGAGGTATGACACGACAACATTTGAGTATTGTGATGAAGCTCAACTCAACCTGTAGTTGCCTCAGCCTCGGCAACCCAGGAAATTGTGCACATGTGATACCAAGGCTCCAAGGCCTGATCGACGATAGATCAACCGCAGTGTCGTTGCCGAGGCTACTCTGTCGTCATGTACAGCACCTCGAATAACCACCAGACCTCGGTAACCCCTGCTCCATATGATGCTTCGTGGCGCAACAACTTGGGAAATTATTACAGTCATATTATATGTACTGCCGTTTAATGTCTGACGGATCACCCTTGGCAATCTGGTTTTCGTACCATACCATACCGTCCCATACCACCCAAGAATACAATTTCTCGCCAGACAACACAATGTCGTACACTGGAGAGACCGCATATGTCACCGGTAAGACTGCGCCGTATAGACTACAAAGAATGTGCCTATTCTGATAGCTCTTCATAGGAGGTGCCAGTGGCATCGGCCGTTCGCTCGTCACAAGGCTTGTGGAGAAGGGGTAAGAGTGGCTGGTCTTGAGCCCTTGACGATTAAGGGTCTCGCTAACCACTACATCCTTGCAGGATGAAAGTTTTCGTTGCGGATCGAAATCTTGAGGGTGCCCGGGAAGTCTCCAATGCACTCAAGAAGAGCCCCCAGGCAGTCTGGCCAGTGCAGGTTGACGTGGCGGACTGGGAGTCGCAGAGGAAAGGATTCGAAGCGGCAGTCAAGACTCTCGGCAGAATCGACTACGTCTTCGCCGTGGCTGGCATTCCTGAGAGAGCTTGGCTGCGCAACCGGCCCAAGGCGACTGACTTTGAGAAGCCGGACCTTTCTGTCTGGGACGTCAATGGAACTGGAGTTCTCTACACTTCGGCTCTAGCGATCCAGCAGTTTCGTCGCCAGGAGCTAAACAAGTATGGTTTCCGTGGAAAAAGTACGTCTCGCTCCTTATAACGGTAATGGACGCCGTAGCTGACAAGCTTGACTCCAGTGGTAGCAGTAGCGTCTGGGTGCAGCTTCTACTATATGCCTCTCCTGCCTATCTACACGGCTTCCAAGCAGTAAGTCGACTGGCCTCGTCGATTTTGCTTAAAAAGACTGACGATATTTCCAGTGCCGTCCTGGGATTCGTGCGTACATTCGGAAAATACTTGCCTCAGGAGAAAATCACGCTCAATGCCATTTGTCCCAACATTGTCAAAACGAACATCTCTACTGGGGACTTTTATGACAGAGCCGACGCAAAGGGGCTACTGATTACGGTGGAGTCTCTCGTGGAGTCCTTTGAGTCTCTTCTGGGGGCGAACGACACCTCAGGCGAAGCTATCGAAATCTTGCCGGGCAATGAGGGATGTAGAATCAAGGAGCGCCCGGAGTATACGAATGAAAAGTGCAAGGAGAGCGTGGAACTGACATTGGACCGTGCACACAGGTCGAGAAAGTTCAACGAGACTGTGGATGAATGAAACAAAATATATGCCTACCCTTGAGGTTTAGCAGTACGGAATGGTTCACTCGGTGGTGAACCGGGCTAGACTAGAATTTGATGCATTCTTTTGTCTGAATTCCTACTGCTATTTGTCCCCTTTAAGCACCCGTGGAAACAAGTAGAAGCGGACTAGGCTTTGCCACACTGACTGGGGCTATGCCATAGCCGGTCGTTCTCGCATGCAAGAGACACGGTTCCTATATTTCACCTACAACGCGTGCTTGTCTCAATTCATCCGTCCGGTACAAATGGCTCGTTTAGAAGTTTTACGATCAGAATCCAACGGGTACTGAAAGGCATAAGATGAATGAACCACGACACAAAGTTAAATCAGGCATCTATGAAACACGTCCAGTCATCCCGTCTCCGCTCTCGGAGCCAACCTGCGGCTATCTACACGTGTACGTGCTCACTCACGTTCTCGCGGTAGTTACCTTTCCAACTGCCAATCACAGGCAAAGTGAACTTGCATGGCATTGTTGAACCAAACAAGATACCGCCAAACCAAAGAGTGATTCTGCCCCCACACTAACGCATCAACATGTTCAATACATGGCTAATGACAGATGTCTCAACAGCGATTCCATCACAGCGGGGCGCCTTCTGGTCGAGGTTTACGCCCAGCTGCTGTGCTAGGCGGTCCCAGAGGCTTGTTCCCATATGGAGTAACATCGATGCCTAGTTCCTCGGCTTTGATGCGGAGCGCGAGGCGGGCCGAGTGGAATCTCGTAAAGGCAAACTGGTGAAACATGGCGTACAGGCCCTTCTGGGGGAGTGGACAGAAGTTGATGATGGACTCGCCCTCTGGCCCGACGAAGAAAGCGTTTCCCTTTTCCCACCTCTCATGACATTTCTTGGCCATGTCAGCGCCTAGGAGGGCCTGAATAGCGCTTTCCGTGTCCATATAGCCAGTTGCGAAAATGACGGCATCAGCTTGCTGGGAAGTGCCGTCTTTGTATACAACTCCATCTGCGGCGAAATGATCGATCTCGGAGTGCACAAGCTTAATCTTCTTGTCGGCTATGAGCTTACAGCAACCGGTATCCCAGTAGAAACCGCCTTGGTCAAAGTGGAACATGGAGTAGGCACCGCCGCCGTGATAGCCGTCGTGGAGACGGTATCCAACGTTCCTAAGAGAGTCCAAGAGATCACGGTCTAGCTCCCGGACCATCTTCTGTCCGCGACCCAAGATCTCGTACTCGACGGGCATTGTCTGGCGGAGGAAGTTGTACTGGTCTGCCAGCTCTACCGGCAAACCTCCTCTCCGATTCGTCAACTCACGGCTGCGGAACAGGTGGCGAACACTCTTCTCGACCGACATGACGTGTGTTGCGCTACGCTGGATCATGGTAACTTGACACCCATTCTCATGGAGCTCGTAGGATAGGTCATGGGCCGAAGTTGCAGCTCCCACAACGAGGCATCTCTTGCCTCTCATGGTCGGATCTGACTGGTAGCGAGAGGAATGGACTACAGTACCGCCATTCTTGGTAAACTCAGACATCCCCTTGACTTCAGGGACGGTTGGCAAGGTTCCGGAGATGCCCGTGGCAATCATCAAGTGACGAGGATGAAGGACGCGCGTACTGCCGTCTGGTCGGATGACTGGCAGGGTCCATCTTCGCTGCTCCTCATTGTATACGGTTTTCGCGCCGTCAATCCGCGAGTTTGTCCAGATGTTGAGGTCCATGATGCCGGCGTAGTGTTGCAAGAAGCTGCCCAGCTGCTGCGCGGGCAAGAATACGGGGAACCAGTGCGGAAATGGAACACAGGGCATATGGTTCGTGAATGTCGGGCCATGTAAAGATAGCGAAGAGTATCGACTTGCCCAGCTGTGTCCCGCCCTCTCCTCCTTCTCGATGATGAGATGGGGTATACCGAGAACTTTCAGCCGGGCGGCCATGGCCAGACCGGTCTGCCCGGCTCCAACGATGACGACCGTGGGGTCCTGGTCGTTGAATTGGACCTCGTCCTGCCTGAGCTCTTTGTAGGAGCGGCCCTTGCCCTCGGGGTCGTGAACCTTTCCTCGTTGATAGCGGCCTTTGTCGCCGCTCTCAGCGTCCCATCCTTCCACCGTCTCCAGAGAGGTACCGATATTGTAGATCTTCCAAGACTTGACATTTGCCAATTCCACAGCTGAGCCTGTCTTGGCTTCGAAAGGACTGAGGCGTACAACGCCAATGCCGGTCCCATGTGCGAAGTCGAATTCCATGTGAAGGAGCACGAACGAGAGATCGTCTCCGAGAGTCTCCAAAGATGCAGGAGCGTATGGGCTCACGTGAACATTCTTGATACCCGTTCTCTTGAGCCGCTCCTGTAGCATCGGCCCAATGTTGTCGTGGCCATGAAGGGCGCGAATGTCCCATGTGAGCAACTCGACATCCTTCCAGTAGCCATCCGGGGAGATGTGGTCGAGAATGGCTTTGACATCTTGTGCTTCAACCGCCGCGGCGAACGACTCCACGAAGGATTTCGCGATCTTGCCGGCATCTACTGAGGCGTAGTCCGGAGTGAAGCCCAGCTGACTGTTGGTCGGAAGTGTGGCCCGCTTGATATGGCCGTAGTAACCTAGAGTCTGAGTGAGAGGCACGCCAGCCCAGCCAATTGTAGTATCAGCATTGGGGGGGCGGATCGCATCATCGTTCCAGTCGGGCACAAGGGCTTGCGTCATGGTTGGTAGAAGATCTGTTGATGTGATGGGCCTGGTATCATTTGGTAGCATCAGTAGTACACTATCAGTTGGCTTTTTAAACACGATCATCTGCTGGGCTAGGTTTGTGCTTCTCCCTACGCGGATATGATCACTGTCAGCCTTCAGCGAACAACTATGGGAGCTTCCTTGCCTCGGGCCGAGTAAGCTTGGAAGCACTAGGTGTCCCCCAAGCGTACAAACCTACGCCTCGGATACAGAGCATCTACCACAATTCTGACACGAGATTCTCCGAGTTTAATCCAAGAATCATCGATAACTTTTTATTTGCTTGTCTGTGGCTCCTGGATATTTGCGGCGTCGTTTAGCCGCAGACCTGCTCGCTCGTGGCCATTCACGCCTTTCCGAGGCTCATAGCTACAGGTTTCGTGGCCTAGACCAGCCGAATCTTAGAAACCTTGGTAATTACCCCAAGCTTTCAGCCGTTTACACAGTACGTACTAGCATTCTCTTCCCTAGCCTCAGTACTACATCTCGTGACACTCTGGGATGCGGCAGGATTAGCGACCCCTATTGCTTCTAACTTTATTAGATATAAGGAGACCTGAGTTTTATCAATTCTCTCTGGCGCATTCCCTGTCGTAATAGATCACACATGCTGTATATCTTCCGCCAATTCCAGATGAGCTTCAATTCCCACGGGCCTTGCCTTCTCTACGATCCGAGTTGCGTCATCCTCCAGCACCTCTGCCCTTCCCGCTGCCAGGTACATGGACTGAAGTCTCCCGAGGCCTTCGTGGAGTAAGTCTATGAGAGGCTTGTCTAGAGACACATCGCCGACGTATGTCTTGGTACGGCTATTAGGGGCCCCTTCTATCGTGAAGGTGTCTCTGTCTATATTTTGTTTTTGGACCTTGAGATCCTGATGATTCCCGAGGTTATACATAGTACTCGGAATCGCAAGAACTTTGCCACTACGTTTAACACGCTCGTGGCTTCATGTAACGGGCACCGAATCTCGAGTTACAGTATCAACGGTTTTCGAGTCTCGATGGGAAACCCGCTTTTCATTTGACATTCCCACACATTTTGGGGGTAGATTTAAGTTACCAAAGAATAAAGAAACGACAGGCTCTGCTTGGAAGGAGTTATAAGGGCATACCGATTAAATACTACCACAAAGTAGCAACTAGATACGTGTCATTCAACGGGATCGTATACTGATGTCATAACGTAAAGACAAAGCCTTCCTGGCCTTCCAAGACACGCCTCGTCTCCTTATGGAGCCGGTTCATTCGACGGAAATGCAAAGCAAGCAAACAGGCAAGGATGATGATGGCAGTGGCACTGCAAATGACCACGATCACGCCAGGGGTATAGGTCGGGGCATCCTGGGACCTGAACACGGTAGAGCCAATGATACCTCCCACAGCACCCATGGTCAGTTGCAGGCCCGAGCTGACGGCTCGCTTCATCCGGGTTGGTGCATTGTTCTGGGCGAACACGATGATCATGGGTCCGTTTACCAGCGAGCCACCCAGTGTGAAGAACAGGCCCAGGTACTGAGACCCCGTGTTGGGTCCCCACCGTGTGAGCACGATTCCCAGGATGACGTTGAGAGAGAGGAAGACGATGAAGGGCGTCCGGATTCGAGTCCGATCCGACGTCCAGGATAGACCGGTGGCTAAAAGGAACGAGTAGAAGTATGGGGGAGTGGTCAGGAGCTGGCTGAGCGCTCCGTCGAAGCCCATTTGGCCATTCAGAATCAGGGGCATGAAGTACGCCAGACCATATGTGGTGGCCACGCAGAACATGTACATGGCGGCGAAGACCCAGAGCTTCAAGTCACACAGGGTCCGCAACACCAGCATGACCGTCAATGACTCGTCGTTGCGCTCCTCCCGATCCTGCGCAATCAACCTGATGGCAATGTCGCGCTGTTCTTCTGTAAGGAACCTCGACTTTTCCGGGTACTCATCAAGCAGGAAGAAGGCTCCAGCTGCAATGAGAACGGTAATAACGCCTTCAAGAATGAATATCCAGCGCCATCCCGCGTACCCGCCGGCGTTGATGCGTGAGAATGTCCACGCCAGAACGCCAGACAAGGAGGCAATCAGGGAAGCGCCAGTGCCGACTATGGACATTCGCTTGCCAAAGTAGTAGCGCGGGTACCACGAGCTCACCACAATGATGATGGCAGGATAGACGCTGTTTCCGGTTAGAAACTCTGCTATATAGTAGGATCCGAGGATGAGAGAAGTAGCTGAGACTTACCCAGCTTCACACATGCCCAAGAATACACGCATCGCAACAAGGCTGGCGAAATTTTGAACTAGCCCCAGGGCCAGGGTAAAGAGGCCAAATGACACGGAGAGAAACGTGAGCCAGTACCGGACCGACGTCTTCTGAAGAACGTAGTTGCTGGGGAGAACAAAGAGGGCGTAGCCGGGGAAGAAGACCAGCAGGGCGGTGGAGTACTGGAACCCCTTGAATTCCAGCTCAGCTGACATGCCTGAAATGGCTGCTAGGCCCATGTTGGAGCGGTCAATGAAGCAGAAGGCAAGGACAACTGTCATGACGGGCAGAACGATAAGATCCATCTTCTTGATGGTCTTGGTGAGCTCTTCAGAGTCGGTGACCTCATCAGCAGCCTCGACTTCCGGGCCACAATTATCTCGGTGCTCAAACGTTGGACTCTCTTTCGGCAGTGCGACCGAAGAGTTGGGGACCTTTGTCACCTCAGAATTGGGGTCGGTGGACACCATGGTAACTGATGGTTTTGCAAACAAGATGTTTAATAACGTGACTGACTTTGAATGCGGTTGCAACAGAGGTCTCGCATCACCACCATCTGGGTCAAGGTCTCTCATATATAGTGGTCTATTCCGTGGCGTTTCCCCCGCTCTCGTGTCTCTCCGTTGCTTGAGAGCATCATGGTAATACAGCCAGCACTAACTGGGAAGGCATCGTCCTCGCAGTAAAGCACACGACTGCTGCTTAGTTGTCCCCGCATCAATCATGGTGACCGAGGCATTCTACAACATCGCAACAGAATGCCGCGGATATCACACAACTTCAAGCCCGGCGGCTACCTCAACTGCGGGGTTAGAGTACGCCAAGAATGGCGGATCCGGGGACTCTGGGGTAGTGCAGGCTTGAGGGTTCTAATAGTCTGGATATAATGCGGGACAACACCAACTTGCTTCTGTTCAAGGCTAGACAGCATTCGGCTCCATGGTTACTACCCTCTCGAAGAACACAATGGCTTCTCAGACCCCCGTACGCAGTGACGTCATCCGGCTTATTCAAGAATGCTATGAACAGGAGAAGCTCAACCCGCCTGTCCCGCGTCGGTATGGAGACATCCCAATCTCCTACGACGCCATCACAACTGTATGGCTTACTGCCACCCTTACTCCCCATACAGGGGCCGCTGTTGTCAAGGGCTTCGCCCTAGGCCCCAAGGACGACGGGTCCTCGAACCGGCGACGCATCCAGCTTGAATGGGAGGGCACTGATACCAACACCAACAAACTCCCGGCGTCGGTATTCTGCAAGGCAGCACATGCCTTGGAGAATCGCATCATCATGTCCAATGCCGGCACCTACAGCGAGGTCTGCTTCTACAATCACGTCCGCCCTCATCTGGACATCGAGGCACCCACGGCATACTTTGCTGGCTATAACCCGACCTCGTGGGCATCCATGATCATGCTTAAGGACATGGGTGGCACCGCCGTCTTTTGTACGCATAAGACGGCCTTGACGAAAGTCCAGGCGGCTGAACAGATCCAGATCCTAGCCAAGTTGCACGGACAGAACTACAAATCCAAGGAGCCATTCTTCGAAAACTTGATAGGCTACAAGGATCGTTTCGACAGTCTTGTCTTGAACTTGGGCCTTGAGACAGTCTGCGACAACGGGTTCAAGGCCTCAAAGGACGTCATGTCTCCGCGGCTGTTTGCGAGAGAGGCCGAGATCTGGCCTGCTACCGTCAAATCGGTGGAGCGTAATGCCTCCCTGCCCCAGACTGTAGTCCATGGAGACGTTCATCTCGGTGAGAAGGCCTGCATGGGTTCCATCCGAGCTCATCCCCCCTCCTGAACATAGTATATAGGTTACTAACACGGTGAAACTCCGAAAGGCAACTGGTACATCACTGACAGTGGCCACATGGGCCTAACGGATTGGCAAGCCATGTCCAAGGGCCATTGGTCTCGCGATCTTGCGTACGTCCTAGGCACCGGCGTCCCGACGGACAAGCGTCGCCTCTGGGAGCACGAGTTGGTCCAGTATTACGTTGACGAACTCGAGAAATCGGGCGGCCCCAAGACCACCGTGGAAGAGGCATGGCTCGAGCTCCGACGGCAGACATTTGGCGCCCTGTGGTACTGGACAATCACTCTTACGCCTTCCAAGGTCATGCCTGATATGCAGACCAAGGAGACGACGCTGGACTTTATCGGTCGTATCTGTGCACTCATCGACGACCATGATGCACTCGACGCTTTCGATATCTAGATTTACCTTGGAGATAAGCCTGATTGATAAGGAGTTAGAACTCCGATCCGCTTAGAGAAACTTGCGAGATATACCTGAAACTTGGTGAAGTTTGTTCCTGTGATGTACTGTGGTGTTTGGTGACCTGAGCCTATGACATGTAGGTAGTTTATTCATTCTTTCCCTGCCTTGAGAGTTCTCTCACTCCAACTGGACAGCCATCGCCATGCCCTGTGCAAGTCAACTCTACAAACCATGTGGTAGAACTTGAACGTGGGTAGCCGAGGTGTTTCTATGACTACCAAAGCTGGCCATGCTGCGAAATTCTCCACATCAGTGCCCACGGCCATGGAAATACAGGAGACCAAATTTATCAGAATGAAATTTCAAAGCGGCCAGATCACAGCTAGCAGCAATTTCCCTGACCCTAAACAAGGCGATTCATCGGGTAGTTTCCCCACCACCAAAGAAGAACAGCTGTAAACTGTTCAACTGATAAATCTAACGCTCTTCTCTATGCCATGCCGACCCAAGAACTGTGTCGTTCAACCAATCTGCCAGACAAAGGGCAATCGTACTGTGATTTCAGTGCTTGTTTAGCCGCATGCCAATGATGCATCGCCACGGCCAGGAAACATGACTTACGAGTGGGGTGCGATTCTGAAGAAGTAAGGCCAAAAGTCTCGGTAGAAGCGCAAGACACCGTCCTTGCGTATCACCTTGATGAAGCAATCCACGGTGCCTGAGTAGGCAGGGAGGCCGTTGGAGGGTCCAGCCATTGACTGGTTCTGTAAACGAGTCTTGACGAAGTCGAAGGGCAGGCTGATGAATGCCCCCGCGAACCCGGCTATGACAGCGGCCAGCGCTGTGCACTTTTGCCGGGACATGGATGAATATTTGCTGATCTGATGTTTGGATTCGGAGAAGAAGGCCAGCTGCCCGAAGTTGGTCGACATGGCTCGGATGATTGTTGGCGCTCCCCCTTTCCAAAGACTCAGCGGCCCTCCCTCGTTTGCGATACGCCATATGGCATTGAAGGCAGACGAGTAGTTCCCCCGCTGAGCGACTGGCCTCATGCTGTCGGCCTGCATTCGGATCAGAGCAACCTCGGTGGGCGTTCCCGCTAAGGCAGCCAGCGCACCTGCGCTGAGCCCGGCGACAGCTCTTTCACCGAAGCCCAGCGTCCTGCTCTGCTCATGGGCCCTGCGTTCAAGATGCTTCTCAAAAGTAGTGAATAGACCAAGCCGGAGGGTGCCGTAGACTAGCTGGCGGAGGAGCCCAGCGGACAGGCCTTGGTAGAGATTCAGCAGCCCATCTCGCGCGACAGCGCTCCTCGCAACGGTCCAGGGTGACGCTCTGACATTGCTCTGATCCATCAGCTGCATCCGGACTTTGACTGTGTCGATGGGTTGGATGAACACTGTCGCAACCATGCCAGAGCAACAACCCACGGCGAAGGGGGCACAGGCGTTGAAAATGGACTCCATGCTTGTTGGGTGATGCTCTAGCTCCAGCAGCAGCTTGAATTAAGCACTGCAGGGAGTCCTTTGAGATTGCTGCAGCCGGGGAGAAAGAAGCCCGGCTCCGTGGTGGGAGTACTCTTGATCGGTATTCTCAATACCACTCCATCACCCCCCACGGATTTCACAGGGGAATGAACTGTACTGAGCAGCTCAGCTACGTGCATTTCTGCCCCCAATTCCGATAGCTAGCTCTGAACGAGGTAGTATGAAGTCGAGAGGGTCTTGTCTGGGCCGTACCCGGTCGCCTCGGGGGTCGATTGATAACCTCGGCCCAGACTATCCTTCTCGACTATTCAATCGCCATCAAAGTGCCAGACCCTTGGTGAGCCACCATCCACTAGGCGTTGTAGGGTCTTCGATAAAACGCGAGACGGCTCGGACCGTATGCAATGATGAGGCCATGGCCGCATGTAAGGGGGGTTCTATAGCACACTCTGTTCCTTACTGCCCAGGCTTCTCCGGCAATATCAACAATTTGTCATTCAAGGTGCAAGGGATCCTTCTAGTGCTAGTCACCACTTCATTTGCCTGTCGAAACAATGAAAAGCCATCTGCTCACCCACGCACGACTGCTTCCTCCGTGGCGATCGAGAGCATCTCGATTCGGCGCCTCGCATCAAGTACTTGACGCTCAACTCAGAACCGGTAAACGACGCATTCACGCCCGTGTCACCGAATATCTCCCAACCCACCTTCCAGAATGGACCGAGTCACAAATATCAGTCCGGGAAGCTATTTCCAAGATCTGTTCTCAATACAGTGATGAATACTGGCTGGAGAGGGACACACAGCAAAAGTTCCCCTGGGAGCTGTACAAGGATCTAGCTTCTAAGGGATGGTTGGGAATCTGTCTCCCTGAAGCTTATGGAGGGTCTGAGCTCGGAATTTCTGAGGCTGCCGTTATGCTGCAAACGATATCCGAGTCTGGTGCAGGCATGAATGGGGCTTCGTCGGTTCATATGAACATATTTGGTCTGGAACCGGTCGCCAAATTCGGATCCGAGGAGCAGAAGCAGCGCTGGCTAGTGCCTCTTATCCAGGGCAAAGAACGAGCTTGCTTTGGGGTGACGGAACCGAACACTGGGCTAGATACTCTTCGGCTGCAGTCCACAGCACGACGGAATGGCGACCACTACGTACTCAAGGGCTCCAAGGTATTCATCTCTACAGCTCAGGTGGCAGAGAAGATCTTGATCCTTGCCAGAACAACGCCGTTGGAAGAGGTCGAGAAACCCAACCACGGGCTTTCCCTCTTCTACGCCAACCTTGACCGATCCGCCGTGCAGATCACTGAGATCCCCAAGATGGGGCGATCCGCAGTCGATACGAATGCGCTCTTCTTTGAGGACTGGAAGGTTCCCGCTGAAGACTTGATCGGGAACGAAGGCGATGGCTTCAAAATGATCATGCACGGCATGAACGCCGAGCGAATCCTAGTGGGTGCGGAGGCGCTAGGGCTCGGGTACGCGGCCTTGCGTCGGGCCTGCAAATACGTGAACGAGCGAGTTGTGTTCGGGAATCCTGTTGGCAAGTATCAGGGAATTCAACACCCCCTAGCCGAGTGCTGGATGAATCTGGAGAGTGCCCGGCTCATGATCTACCTGGCGGCACGTCTATACGATCAAGGGTATCCCGATGGAGAGTATGCGAATGCCGGAAAGTACTTGGCTTCTGAGGCCGCCTTTAAGGCTGCCGAAAGGGCAATCATGTCACACGGCGGCATGGGGTACGCGAAGGAGTATCATGTGGAGCGTTACATGAGGGAGTCTATACTGGCGAGAATCGCCCCGGTAAGCGGCGAGATGATCAAGAACTACATTGGTCAGCGAGTTTTGGGGCTACCCAAGAGCTATTAGATGATATTCTGCAGTTTAGAAATGCAACCATCTTTGTATGAGCATTGGAGCGTTTGGCTTTGGCGATGGCCCCAATATCTAACATACACGGACTGACTGAATGGGCTTGTGAGACAACCACGGAATTCCCACCTAGGCAAGAGATCTTGACCCTTCCCGATGGACTTGTGTCAGAACAGCTGCAATAATAATCGTAAGCTGGTAGCCAAATTTCCCGAGGTACACAGCCCTGTCTGGCTGTACCAAAGATGGTCAAACGCGGGAGAAGAGACTTATCCGAGGTCACCTAGCATAGAAGTATTTCGTTTAGAATTATGGATAGACTATGTAGCTTGAGGAAGATCTGCATATGATAAATGGGACGGACAATTGGTGTAGAGACGTCCGTCCTCGATATCGCTACCACCCCTTGCCGACGCCTTTGCACCTCGCATGATCGTGACAGAGGGAGTTGTCAAGATGTATCGCCCACTATATGGAATTGTGCAGAAACAAGGCCTTCAGCACGAGCGGCTGCAGATGGCGGCGCTCGGTGCCGCGATGGCAAAGCCTCGACATCTCATGAGGCGTCTTTCCTCGACTACGACAACCCCAAGCGCAACGGGCAGTGAAGGACCGCTGAAGGGAATAAGAATCCTGGATTTGTCCCGAGTTCTGGCCGTGAGTTTTGACGTCCCGTGAAGTTTAGATTTATCGCCTAACTGGTTCTTTCACGCACAGGCACCCTTCTGCACTCAGATCCTAGCAGATTATGGAGCGGATATTATCAAGGTCGAGGCCATCGGCAAAGGGGTAGGAGAGCCGTTTACTTGTTTTCACCGTTCAAGGTAGCATCTGCCAAATACTCATTGCTAACACTCGGAATCAACGCTGCCAGGACGACACAAGGCACTGGAAGATGGCCGGAGAGGCTGCGGCTTGGAAGACGGCGGCAGGCCCCATGTCCAACTACTTCTCGGCGGTGAATCGCAATAAGCGATCCGTTACCGTGAACATGAAGCATCCAAAGGGAAAGGAGATTCTCATAAAACTGGCTAAAAACGCAGATGTGTTGTAAGCCAGGCCGCCCACATACAGTCAAGAAATCACCTCGGCTAACCACGCGTCGCTTGTCGACAACAGGGTCGAAAACTTCAAACCGGGAACCCTAGACCGTCTGGGACTAGGATTCAACACACTGAGGAAGCACAATCCAGGTCTTATCTATGCAAGCATCTCCGGTAAGCACGCGCCATGCATGACACATCCCGGTGAGGTTACTGAAAAGAGCTTGGACAACTGCAGGATACGGGACCACAGGGCCCTGCTCTAGCAGAGGCGGATACGACCCCATCGCAGGAGCAGAGGCTGGACTCCTCCACGTTACTGGCGAGCGGGATGGGCGGCCAGTGAGGCCCGGCATCGGCATCGTGGACATGGCAACGGGCCTGTATCTCCACGGAGCAATCCTCGCGGCCCTTCAGGCCCGGGAGCGCGGAGGAGGCGGCCAGCGAGTTGATGCGTCGCTCTTCGAGACCCAGATCAGCCTCCTGACCAACGTCGGCATGGCGTGGTTGAACCTGGGTATCGAGGCTCAGCGTTGGGGCTGCCAGCACCCAAGCATCGCGCCGTACGACGCTTTCAGGACCAAGGACGCGTATCTCGTCTGCGGTGCCACCAACGACGCCCAGTTCACCCAGCTCTGCAAGCTGTTGGGACTGGAGTCGCTCGTCGAGGATGAACGCTTCTCGACCAATCCTAGGCGCGTCGAAAACCGCGATCTGCTAGGCCCCATCTTCAACGCCGCGTTCGGCACCAAGACAACGGCCGAGTGGATTGATATCTTTAGTGTCACTGCCCTGCCGTTCGCACCCATCAACAACATGGAGCAAACTTTTGCGCATCCTCAGGCCAAGGCACGGGGCATGATCGCACAGATGGACACGGACGCGGCAGAGTCTGGCCGCATCAACGTGATTGGGCCAGCAGTCAAGTTCAGCGAGACAGAGGCCCAGCTTCGGACAGCGCCGGCTCGCTTGGGGGAACATACCGACGAGGTACTTGCAGAGCTCGGTATAAGTGCTTCCGAGGCAGACGCGCTGAGACAAGGGGGTGCTATATGATCAAGATAGCCGAGTACCCGAGGCAACTCCAGATACATACGGAGGGAGCGGATATGAGCAAGTCAGTGTTTCCAGAACAAGCTACATAAAATACATTACGTGACTGCATCTGTGCTTTAGGCGATCGCTGCCCCCATTAGGATGTATTCAGTCACAGGTTGGTGTGAATTGTTTAATTCTTGTCGCTACTCGCCTATAAGAAACGTGGGTAGCGAGAGGGATGCCTACGCAGGCACATCAGTTGAGTTTGTTAGGCCATGATGAATACTTGGCCCATATGGTATTACTAGACTAATGTATATAATTTTGAGCAATTAAAATGTTCCAGCACTGAAGAAAAGTCCTGATTCACCCATTCACAAGGGCAATTTTAAGGGCATATGCCACCGATGCTTTCCTGATCTTGGCATTTCAAGTGCTAACCGTATTTCAACGCCCCTGAACTATTAAGTTACCCATCAAGTGTCGAGGACGAGTCAATTATGTCAGCCCAGACTAACCACGGCATCCGCATTGGGACTTGGCCCGTAAGGCCCTGCAGCTACCGCATTCAAAACCGGGATAGTTGATCCTTACCGCTAGCCTCTAGATGCCGAGGTATGCAAACCTAGCTCACTTGTGCCTGGGCGTAACGATGAATGACCTAAAGAAACTCAGATATCATGCCAACTTGGCTCATCTTCGTGACTCAATCCCCTCTACACCATTCGATCGATCGCTTAAATCGCCTGGGAGTGGCCGACTTGCCGTCATCATTATCCCCTCTCACCGACACAGTCATGACTGGCCAGCAAAAGGTGCCCGTGTGGGAGCCCCGAGACACCCATCAGACGAATGTGATCAAGTTCGTGCACCATGTCAACAAGAAACATGGCACACATCTACAAAACTACGAGGACCTGCACAAATGGTCTGTAGATGCTGCAACCTTTCAGGACTTTTGGAAAGATGCGTACGACTGGCTGAGAATCAGCCCCAAGAGCCATGAGAACATCGGCCCTATGCTCAGGGGCGAGGTAGTTGAACCCCCACTGGACGCGCATGCAGAACCACAGCAGGGCAGTCCCGGGTACGCTAACACGCCTTCTCAGGGATCGGCCTTGAGCACCATGTTTCCTCCTCCTCAGTTCTTTCCGACCGAGTCGCTAAACATGGCAGAGTTGATACTGCGAGACCGTAGGGACGACCATGTGGCGATTTACTTTGCTCGCGAGACTTCTGGCGGTATACAGCAGATTACCTGGGGTGACCTCAGGGAGCGTGTTCGTCAGTTGCGCAGCGCCTTGGTGAGCTCGGGAGTGCGGCAGGGCGATGTCGTTGCAGCTGTCATATCGAACTCTGTCCATGCCATCGTAATCGCTCTCGCGACGCTGTCTATTGGCGCTGTCTGGTCGTCGACCTCATGCGACATGGGAGTTGCCGGAATTGTCGAACGATACTCGCAGGTAACGCCAAAGATTGTATTTGCCGATGACGGCTATGTCTATGCGGGCAAGACCGTTTGTCTGGAAGATCGTATCAGACAGTGGGGTGCTGATCTGAAACAGCACAGCGGGAAACTTGCTGACATCGTTATTATTCCTTCCTGTGACTTGGGGCTGGATATGAGGGCCATTGCCGGCGGTTGTGCATTTGAAGGCTTTGTTTCTCGTGATACGGACGATAGTCTGACATTTAACATGGTCCCCTTTTCCCACCCAGCCTTCATCTTGTATTCTTCGGGAACGGTTTGTCTGCCTCAAGAGGACTCGCTTGGAGACTTTGCTAACGAAGCTCGATAGACGGGGGCTCCCAAATGCATAAGCCACTCCACGGGAGTAAGTAAACTGTCTAAACATCCCAATGTTGAAAAGCCATGTCAGGGCTAACGAGCTGCTCCCAGGGCGTGGCGTTGAAAGTCAAGGCCGATATGACTCTCCAGAACGACGTCCGAAGTACGGATGTGGTGTTTCAGTATACAACTGTTTGTCTTGACCATGCTTGCTCCAATAGCGCTAAGCTAACTGCCCATAGACGTCGTGGGTGATGTGGGTGTTGAACTTTGTCAACCTCTCATGCGGAGCCGCCATGCTCCTCTACGATGGCTCTCCGTTTCATCCTAGACCGACAATCCTGCTGGAGCTAGCCGAGAAAGTCGGGTACAGCTTACTTCCGCAATGGTGGTTCCTTGACGCGGTGGTTCTAATATGGTTATAGTGTCGGTGTCTTCGGGACATCCCCTCGCTATCTCTCGACGCTGAAGAGCCTCAAGATCGTGCCACGTCAGATTCCAACTCACGAACCAGTTAAACAGTGTGCGGCTTGCTGATGTCGGTGACAACAGGACAGGATTTCAATCTCGGTAAGCTGCGCGTGGTAACCTCTACGGGGTCAGCACTGGCGCAAGACGTCTACCACTGGTTCTACGAAACGGCGTTTCCTGCTTCAGTCCATCTTGTGTCGATGAGCGGCGGAACCGACATTGCCGGGGCCTGTATGCAGTAACCTTCTTACGAAACCCATGAAGCCGTAGCTAACACATTAAAGTTGTTGGTGGCACTCCGCTGCTTCCTGTGTATGCTGGCGAGATCCAGTGTAAAGCCCTCGGAATGGCCGTAGACATCTTCGACACAGCAGCCAGCCATGGTGTATCAGTCGAGAGCTCTAGAGTTTCAGGCGAACTGGTATGTACGAAGCCATTTCCAAGCCAACCACTGGAATTCATTGGCAAGGACGGATGGGAGAAGTACAGGTCATCCTATTTTGAGAGGTTCGGCCCTCAAGTCTGGTGCCAAGGAGATTTTGTCCAGCGCCTGGAAGACACAAACGGTATCGTTATGCTTGGAAGATCGTAAGTACCACCTGTCATAGCACTTGATGTGTCAGGGTTTACTAACGCTGGTCCAGTGACGGCGTCCTCAATCCATCGGGGGTCCGTTTTGGCTCTGCCGAAATATACGCCATCACAGATAGATTGCCTGAATTACTGGACACTATCTGCGTCGGGCAGCGACGAGACGTTGATCAAGACGAACGGGTTTTGCTCTTCGTCAAGATGAAGCCTGGACAGTCCCTCAACGCCGAGGTTGAGAACCGTATCCGGTCTGCCATCCGCGAGGGCTGCTCCCCTCGTCACGTCCCAAGTGGCATCTTTGAGGTTGAAGATATCCCATTGACGGCCAACGGGAAAAAGTGCGAGATCAACGTCAAGCACATCGTGAATGGCCGCAAAGTCAATGTCAGCGGGACAGTGGCAAACCCGGAGGCCTTGAAATTGTACGAGAAGTATCGCTACCTCCCAGCCGATCCTGTCAAGCAGCCTGGGCGGCCTGCCAAACTCTGAGTAAACCTCTGGAGAGGATGGAGGCCATGAACACAACCAGTATCCCAGTTGGCGAGCGGCTGTGAGACAGCTTTGTGTTTTCGATTTGCGGATTGGCATGTAGAGAGCCCCATTATCAATAGAATCTTTCTTTGCATTTATAGCAACCAAGCACATTGTCACAGTATCCAATAAGGGTGATAAAGTCTGAAGGGAAAGCAATCTCATGCACTTTGTACTGATGCTCCTTCTATGAGCGAATGATGACATGAACTCATATAGTCTTTATTTCCCCGTCTCCTCCGGATGATATAATTGCTAGGGAAAACTGATTACATGGAAGTAACATGCTGTTGACCAACCTAAACGCCAAAGTGCTCTTCAGAATGGGACTTTGATTTCTCAGAGTTGTTCTTTACTGCTCGGCATAAGATATCATGTCACGGCGCCCAGCGCCCATCTGGCCCATGGAGCACTCGGCTACAGTAGTGGAGCATTGGAGAAATTGTTTGGTCTCGCGAGGGTACCCCTGGAGATCTTCATCTGGAGCTGGAATCCAAGTTACCTCGGCAATCCCCAGCCCAGGGTGGATAGATACGACGGCTACCTGGCAAGGATTCTGAAGCTCCAGGTGCCGAGGCCTACTCCAAGGAGCGTCATATCGCGGGGAACATCCTAGCACGTAGCCAATCGCCTTTTAGTCACAGATGTTCCCTGCGTGTTGTCCCCTACTAGGGGCTAGGAGAAGCTGTCCAAGCACGCACGTATTATCAACACGGGCTGTAACCCACCAGCTTCAGCATCATCACAATGGAAGCGAATGCAAAATCGGCTTCAGTTGTCTTGCCCCCTCCAAGCATCTGTAATTTCGAAACTGTGACCAATAATATGGCGGCCTCTCTCCGTCACCAAAGTTCTGACCTAAAACCCAGACAAAGGGCCCCGCGGGCTTGTCTGTGTTGTAGGTCAAGAAAGGTTCGTTGTGACGTTGCCTTTCGTGGCTCGCCGTGCACGAACTGTACTCTTGACGAAATGGAGTGCACCGTTCCATATAAGCGCCGAACGTGGTACAATACGATTTAAAACCGATCGCAAACTACGGATAGGCTAATGGAAGCAGGACACCTTTACAACGGGCAACTCTATTTCAGCAAAAGCTACAGCATGAGCGCGTAACTCGACGCAAAGAACACCAGCAACAGCAGCAGGCCGCCAAGGGGGGAGCAATGAAATGCAGTGCCAGCCCAACAGACACTCACGATGAGAAGCAGCAAACACCCAACGCAGAGCTGGCGTGTTCTAATATGGCCTTTGAGCTGGACGAACTCTTCGATGTGGATGCCTTCCTGGCCAGCTCAGACGGTGGGGAGCCTGAAGCACTGTCACCAACACCAGACGCGACAGAAGAGAGCCCGGAAAATACATCGGCTAATATCCAGGCTGAGCCACTGGGTGCCTGTGAGGGAGACCCAACGGAAGAGGACCCCCCTAAGGCAACCTTCTCCTCCACCTTTTTTAACACACCGCTGTTGCAACTAGAAATACCAGCTACAACAACACAAAGCTCATTTCAGCGATCCAACTCTACCCGGCGGCAGAAGCACGGGCAACCCTCGCTTGTGCCGTTCTCATGCTATCACTTCGTCTCTACTAAGGTGATGTGGGACTTGGATGAGCATGGCTCAAGGTACCTTGAGCAGAGAGGCTGCCTTCACTTACCAGCCAAGCCAGAATTAGATGAGTTTATTCAGCAATACTTCTTACATGTACACCCAATAGTGCCTCTCATTAATGAGTGCGACTTTTGGACCATGTATCAGTCGAAGCCCAGTGAAGAGAAATGGAATGGGAGTTTGTCACTTGCTGTTTTTCAGGCTATGTTATTTGTGGCCTGTCCCGTAAGCTCATCCCTCAAACCAGCTCAAACCAGTCCTAACCTTTCGTGACAAAAGTTCGTTTCCAAGTCGACACTCGAGCATCTCGGATTCTCTTCTGCGCGACATGCCCGTTCTGTCTTCTACTCTGTTACCAAGGTAAGACACATGATCCCAAGGAGCTCTCCTTACAAACTGGGCTCACACAACTCCAAGACACTCTTCGATTTAGAGGAGCATCAAGACAACGTTTGCAGCGCTCAAGTGGCGCTCATGTTGACCTTCTACGCCGCCACAATCGACGACGAGACAAACAGCTATTGGCTCAGCACGGCAATTCACTACGCAAGGATGGGTGACGCCGATCAGTACCAGACCAAGGGTGCTGGAACTGAACGCAAAGCAACTCTCAAGCGGTTATGGTGGTGTTGCATCCTTCGGGACAGGATCATGGCTCTTGGCCACCGACGCCCGCTCCAGATCAGACCTACCGACTTCGACTTTTCCCAACCGGGCCTCCTTGAGGATGATATCAAGGACGAGATCCATGGCTCCCGTGTATACGACCCGGCGACAAAGCTGGTGCTAGTGCAGCTGGCAGCGTCGCTGTGTGAGCTTGTTGTAGCAATGAATGACATTCTTGAGCTCTGCTACCCCCTACGGCCTGAACCTGAGTCAAACAAGAATGATTGCAGTTCTCAGGAACTCCGAGACTCATTCTCTAGACTGGATGAGTGGCATCAGTCAACTGTGGCCAAGCTACAGATCTCAGCACGACTTCCCGATATGCACGGTTCGCTGACACTTTTCGTGAATGCAATTTATATCTACTACTAGTAAGAAGCTCCCTCCTGAGTATACTATGAAACTAGCAGACTAGCTAACCACATAAATAGTACTGCGAAAGCCTGTGTAAATCGTCATATCGTATATGTCATCACCAACCTCAATCCATGCAACCATACTGTGTATGAAGCATGGCACGCCTCAGAGGAAGTTGCGGAATCCCTGCGAAGCATCACACAGAGCTTCATAGAGCTGAAAGAGAGAAACCTGGCAAAATACTTGCCCAACACATTGTAAGAGGATCTACTTATTCTACGGTCATCGTCGCTAATCCGCCTCTTGTGTCGCGTTCTCGCTGCTGCCTTTGGCTTGGCGCATGCCGAAACCCAACTTGGGGGATGAGGGAGATCCCCAAACGGAGGATAGAGGCTTGGATGATCTCTATGATATTGTCAAAGGATTCCAAAGCATGTATGAAATGGCAGACAGCGTTCTTCGATGCGTGAGCGTTGAAGGGATATAGTTGCCGGACATATAATATATATAAAGAAAATCTTGATTGTTTTGATTTCGTGACAGGGTTTGTTTGTTTGTTTGTTTGTTTGTTTGTTTTCGCCTGGGGTAACTCCCTTAGTAGAGTGTAAGGGCGTGTCCAGGCAGATGGGCGGATATATCAATTCCATGGGGAAAATCTTCAGCCCATGGGCCTACTATTCTCTCCCCTTACAAGGGGCCCGTCTATCCCCCAACACTTCAACGCGTAATTACTTCTTTCGTTTTCAAGACTCTCTGCTGTCAGCGGCATCCAGGGCGCAATTCGTGACGGGGTGGTAGATATTGCATAGGAGCTTAGGGTAGCTGTACTTGGTGGGGGCTCAAACGCCCATCCCCGTCAGAAGTAAGCCAAGGTCAGTTCCTGACCCACCCCCTGCAACAAAGGAAATTAGCCGAGGGCCAGAGGAAGGCGCCGAGGCAAACTAACAGATTGCGCTCTGACAACTTCATGGTGGAACGTTCCCCTCGCGGGGCAAGTCTGCGTTGCAAATCATCAGTCTTCCCCGCACGCTTAACCACAAGGATATGCGCTACCTGTTCCAGGCTTAGCAAGTTCAGTGATAGCTTGGTTATGGTTATTGAGACTCTACATAGCAACATAATACTTGAGGAAACATAGGGTAGCTGAACAATAGTAAATTTAATTATAAATATAAAAAATAAAAATAGAAAATAAAAATACATAGGGATATAGTTTTATTAATAATTATTTAATATTATATTATGCACTATCAAGAAGCCGGTCCTTATGCCTTCTCAAGTAGATCGACATTCACCCCATGGTCTGGAGAAAACGGGGCGTGATCGGGCTGCTGTAATACCCCGTGGGGAAGGACGGACGCGGGGAACCCTGTCGGTCTGAATAGGGAGTTATCTCTCCTTCCTTGCTTTGTACGTCTATTATCCATCACCCAACATCCAAGGCGCCGACGCACTCCTCCCGACTCTGTTTGGACGCAATGGTATCGCCAACCCCCGATCTGGATGCAAACGACGGAGCCGGCTCTGGCCAAACCGCTGGCCAGAAGCGCCCGGCGTGGGACAGCAGCAATGGCGACCGTGCCTCCAAGCGACGGGCCTCCAAGGCCTGTCTCTCGTGCCGCAACCGCAAGGTGCGCTGTGATGTCGTGAGCGGCGGACACCCGTGCACCAATTGCCGTCTGGACAAGCTTGACTGCATCGTCAAGGAGTCTCATCGCGGCCGCAAGCCCGCCGCCGACGCCGCCTCCAGACAACAGGCTCTCTCCGAATCCAACTCCCCCCCCGCCGAGATGGCAAACCCGAGTCATCCGACCCCTCCAAGGGCCGCTGAAGCATCGCCGCCGCCAGCGAGTGCTGTGTCTGAGAATCAGCCAAGCGACTACCTCGTCTCGCTGTCCTTTGAAGGTGTGTTTTCACCAAACCAGCGCTTGAAATTGCAGGACATAACCAATTTCATCTCTAGCCCAACAAGGACTCTCGCCCCCACAAGAAATTGCCGATGAGATCCACGTCAATGTCTACCCCCAGAACCCTGGCGACCACTACAACGATCCCTCGCCGAGAAATGCTGCTCCCCAATGCCCGTGGTCGGGCCCGCGACAGAGCACGTCAGTCGCCCAGCCCAAGCCTGGCGACACCACGCCGCATCTGCCGCTCTATATTCGGCCGCTTCCTCCGCACTTGAGCTCTCGGGATGTGCAATATCTCGCCGAAAAGGGCGCCTTGACCATTCCCGACGAACCCTTCCGCGACGAGCTCTTGAGAACTTACATATACATGGTCTACCCCTTCATGCCTACCATAGAAATTGAGGAGCTTCTGCACCCGATAATAATGGCTGACGGACGCGATCCCGTAAGCCTCCTGTTGTTCCAAGCTATCATGTTTGCCAGCGTCACATTCGTCGACAAGACCTTTCTGCAAGCCCGGGGCTACCCCAGCCGGAAGGCGGCTCGTAAGGACTTCTTCTGTCGTGTACGGCTGCTCTTTGCACTCGACTGTGAGCCTGACCGTCTCTCGCTCCTCCAGGCCGTACTCCTCATGACCTATTGGTTTGACTGCCCAGATGACGACAAGGACACTTGGTACTGGATGGGCATCGCCTTAGGTCTTGCACAGGTCCTCGGCCTCCATCGCGAGCCAGACCCGGCCAGGACGTCGGCTAGGACTAGACAACTCAGGCGCCGCATCTGGTGGTCTTGTGTTATGCGAGACCGGCTTCTGGCCCTAGGGATTCGCCGCCCTTCCCGGATTCGAAATCAAGACTTTAACGTCTCTCTGCTGACTACAGATGACTTCGATCTCCGCGCTCCTTCAGACGCCATCTCCAGGATCCTAGGAGAGTCGAGAATTACTGCGCCTGGGCCTTCGGCTAGAATAGACCTGACCAATACATGCGTTGAGCTGACAAAACTCTGCCTCTGCCTGGGCAACATCCTCCATACACAATACTCCCTCATTGGCAACCAGCCTGCCGGCTCCGAGTACCTGCAGAGAGCCATAGTGGTGCCCCAGCAATCCAACCAGCAGCGGCAGGACCTCGACAGGTGCGACGCCGAGCTCGGCGAGTGGCTCAAGAACCAGGACGCTCGCACCAAGTATACGCCCTCCAGGTCAGAATCTGATGACCAGACGGACGAGGCCACAAGGATCATCCATCTCCACCAAGCCCTTCTACAGATGATCTATCTCGCGTCGTTGAGCATCTTGCATAAGCCGCAGGCCTTCCAGTCCGGCGGTGACGTTGATAGTTCACGCAAGAAGGCTTCCAGAGAAAAGGTGGCACAGGCTGCTGTGGCCACTACCAAGCTCGCCTTTCACTTCCAAGCCAACGACCAGCTGCGCTACCTGTCTACCAGCAGCATACCGGCCTTTCTGTCTGCCAGTCTGATCCATCTGATGGATATACGCTCTGCCGATGAAGAGGTCCGCAACATTAGCATCGGTCGCTTCTACCAGTGCGTCCAGGCCCTCCAGGAGCTGCAGGACATGTACGGTTCAGCAGACTGCGCTGTCCAGTTCCTCGCTGCCGTCCTCAAAAAGTCAGGCATCAACGTCCCCATGATGAAGCCCACCATGTTCCTGCCCAAGGCCGATCAGTCTAGGCTTCTGGCAGGGAGCGTTTCGAGATCGACTCCAAGCCGGCCCCTCTGTTACCCGAGTCCTTCAAGCTCTCGGAACCAGCAGCCCGACATGGAACCAGTAGGTGGACCGAATAATGACGCTTTCGGCACGAGAATGGGTGTCTCCGTGACACCCTTAAACGTCCAGTTCGAAACGTGGGCAGCGGAGAATGGCCAGATGGCGGACAACCAGGATGCTGGTGAGGTCGTGCCAGACCCTTTGATGATGGGCAACTGGGTCGATATTGATAGCCTGGTACCTGCGTTGAGCAGCTTCGATGCCGATAGTAATCTAGCGTTGGCGAACGATGTGGGATTCATGTGACATTGTTCATGCTTGTTCTGGCTTCATGCGGTGTTGTTTCTTTGGGATGTTCGAATACTTGAGAGGATGAGAATCTTGTATCTACATCATCATTACCATTACTAGGACGCTCACTTAATGTCGGATATACTGTATTGTACAAACCTGCGTTGCCGCTCGTGATTCTTTTTAGCCAACCCTCTGCCGTGTTGAGGGCTATCTCGAGACCTAGTAGATATTCTGGCCACCAAGTGCGTGCTGCTAGCTTCCTCACAGTTTACTCTTCACCGTGGCCTTCACGACCTGTTGATCGTCGATGTAGTAGTCTCTCCCTGCTTCCCACCCAAGCCACTCCTTCAATGTTTGCTCACCGTCTTGCCCGGGTTCCATGACCTTTCCCTTCCATGGCACATCGACGGGTTTCGCAGGCGATGTTTGTAGGTGGACAAGTGGCCTCTGTTGATACCCTGATTCCTCCAACTCCCCGTATTCCAGGACCGGTGTGACGCAGGCATCCACGCCGTCGAACACAGCCTCCCACTCTTTGCGTGTCTTTTCCCTGAATCGATCTTCGAACAGTCGGTGCATCTGTGGCCAGCATCTCTTGTCATTTCTTGACATGTTGGAACTTATGACACTGGGGCTGATGTCCAACCCGCGTAGCAAGTTTGAGAAGAACTGCGGTTCTAGTGCACCAACAGCCATGAACTTGCCTGTATCATTGCATTCGTAGCACCTGTAAAACGGACATCCGCCATCCAACAGATTCGTTCCTCTCTCGCCATTCCAGACAGGCTCCTTGGATCTGAGCCGCGGGATTGTACCCATATAGCCGGCACCATCGACCATCGAGGCCTCTACAACCTGGCCGTGTCTGGTCTTGTGTCGATGAATTATCGCCATCAGCACGCCGGCAAAAGCAACCAGCCCACCGCCGGCGTAATCGCCCAGGACGTTGGCCGGCGGTGAGGGTGGTCCACCTCGGGCACCCAGCATGCTGAGTAGGCCTGAAACAGCGAGGTAGTTGATATCGTGGCCAGCCATATTCTTGTACCTTCCATCGCGTCGGAACCCTGTGACACGGACGACGATCAACCGTGGGTTATCCCTCATGAGGATCGCGGGATCGAGGCCCAGCTTTTCAAGAACCCCGGGTCGGAATGGATCGATCAACACATCGGTTTTGGCGAGCACAGATTTCAATAGGGTGATACATGGTGCTGACTTGAGATTTAAGACGATCGATGACTTGTAGGAGACGAGTATGTCCGAGTGTTGCGTGGCCCTGGGCCGATCGACGCGGACGACGGAAGCACCATACGAAGAGAGGAGCTGTCCACAAAATGGTCCTATGGCGAGAGTTAGACCCGTCTGTTGAGCTTTGGTGGGAGAAGGCTGATCATCTTACCAGGAGCTAAACCAGCAAGTTCTACAACCCGAATGCCTTGCAGCGGTTGCGTTTCGGACATTGGGGGTAGTTCGTGGATAGTGACGCTGGGTGGAGAAGAACGTGCAAGTTGCCAGAATTTCTGTGGCCAGTACGGACTGGTTGGGTGAGTAGGAACTTGAGAAATACTCTTGCCTTGTTCGAGAACGAATATAGTTCTGAAGAACTTTTTTCCCTCTTGGTGGTAGAATATAACGGGCTTTACCTATACAAGGCGCTGAGTAACCGAGGACAAGAACTTGCCGAGGAGATCGCGCCAAGGAGGCATTCAGACTAGCCAGCGTAGCAGTACCGCCGCTCTTTAAACAAGGTTAACTGTGACGAGCTTGTGGAAGCCATTCCCGACAAGCCTTTTCTAGAATCCATCACGCTTCATGGGCTGGAGTGTGTTCCTCATCTACTTAGCCTGATCTCCGCCTCTACCCATTACCACCAGCACACCTCTGAGGATGGGGTTCAAGACAATCTTGTCTTGGATTCACGGAGAACCACTCTAGGTAGTCTGATGAAAATTCCTTGATTACCAGTATTCTCCCCTGAGTAGCAAGGTGAAAGAAGCTCTCAGGAACAAAGCTTGAACATCTTCCCGCACGGCGGCTCCCGGAGGCCGGCTATATAAAACCACCTCGGTTACGACTTGAAGCGTTCCAGAAACCACCTCTTGTAACATGGCCTCATGTCGCTCATAAACTTCGTATTGAGAGTCTGCCAGCCTCTTTGAGAACTGGGAAGAAGTTACAGAACGTATAAGCCGCCATTCGCCTCTCTTGATATCTGCAGCATGTCTCTTCCAAGGGTCATTTTATGAAACGTCTTTGAGACTCTGCTCACATGCCAGCGGGCTTCGCCCTTTATCATGACGGGAACAACGGCACCACCCACATATGACAGGTCGCACATTGAGCAGCTTCTGTCCCTTCGCCGATTATCTTGCGCCGACCGCTTCAGCAACGAGCATACCCTGGAGTGCCCTCTGTGGGCTCGCGGGGCCTATGGTGGGCAGCTGATTGCCCAGTCACTGCTGGCGGCGTATGAGACAGTGGATGGCGAGTTTGTTGCTCACAGCATCCATTGCCATTTCCTAAATGCTGCAAACGTTGAGCTTTCCGTGGTATTTGACGTGGACCGGGTGCGGGATGGGAGAAGCTTCACAACTCGGGTTATTCACGCGAGGCAAAACAACCAGCTCATCCTATTAGCAACGGTTAGCTTCACCCTGGAGAGCACGAGAGGCCACACACTTCAACACAGTGTGCCTTTTCCGAGCGACGAGCGCCCACCGGATGATAATCCCGAAGCTGCTATTCAGTCTGCTGCCGGCCAAGGGGGCCAAGGCCAACCATGCGACTGCGTGCGTTCTACCTCGGTAACCAAGGGCCTACCATCCCAGCGGAGGTATCGCCAGTGGGTTAAGGCTCGTGGAAAGATCCAAGCGACGTCACTCGATGCCAGCAGCAGTCCGAATGAGCCGAGCACGAGAGCAAAGCTAAGCCGGCGTGACAATCACCATGCACACCTAGCGGCGTTGGCATACATGACTGACAACTATTTTCTCGGCACCGTTTTTCGCGCCCATGACGCCTCTCGCTTTTCAGACCGACCGTACCCTATCCCGACCCAGACTGTTCAGGGTGACGTCGTGGATGTGAAGGCATGGCGCAGCTATTTCGACAGACTCGCCGATGAAGAGAAGCGTGATAATGGAGTGGCCCCTAACAACAATAAGCACGTCACCATGCTTGCAAGCCTGGACCATACCATCTTCTTTCATCAGCCACGGGGCTTTCGCGCGGATGAGTGGTTGCTGAATGAGCTGAAGACCCCGTGGGCAGACGATGAGCGAGGTGTTGTGGTGGGACGGATCTGGAACCTTGAGGGTATTTTGGTCGCAACTTGTATACAAGAAGGCGTCGTCAGACTAGCACAGCTAGAAGGGGGCAGTAGGTTATGATGAAAAGGTCTTCTGACTCGTGGCAGATGAGGTAGGATAGATAATGAATGATAGCTATGAGAAGGGAAATACAAAAAGCCATGCATGGTATACAGGCGATCAATGGGCTACAGCTACAGGTTCGCCTGGGCAACCAGTCTCTCGCTGGTATCGCCTAGGGCAAAGTCGTTCCGGTTCTTCTTGCTCCTGACCCTATCAGCGTCCCTCTCAGTGATGCCCCGAGCCTCAACCGCTGGGTTATATCCCAGCCACGAGTTTTGCGCGATCTCCCGATCACTAACGCTGGTGCTGGTCTTGCCATCAGCGCGCTTATAGACGTTGATCACGACAGCACCCCCGAGGCCAAGGTTATGTTGCAGGGCAACCCGGGTGTTGTCCGCGAGTCTATTATTGGCCCATCCTCGGAGGTGCCAGGTCAGCTCGGCACACTGAGCCAGGCCAGTCGCGCCGATGGGGTGTCCCTTAGAGATGAGACCTCCCGATGGGTTCACGACCATCTTCCCGCCATACGTGATGTCTCCCCTCCGCACCATCTCATGGGCCTTGCCGGGTTCCGAGAAACCTAGAGCATCCAGGAGCACCATCTCGTTCGTGGAGAAGCAGTCATGCAGCTCGCACACCTTGACGTCGTTGGGCATGATGTTGGCCTCCTTCATGGCGGCTTGAGCAGCCCGCTGTGACATATCGTAACCGACGAGCTCGATGGAACTCGTCTGGAAGGCCTTAGGGGAGTCCGTTAGGAACGCCTGGCCGGCCATCAGGATTGCCTGGCCCTTAAGATGAGGCCGGGCATCCAGGAACCGTTGTGAGACGATGACTGCCGCTGCTGCACCGTCGCTGGTCGGACTGCATTGCAGCTTGGTCAGTGGAGCAAAGATGGTGGGCGAGTCCTGGATCTGCTTGAGCGTGTAGTTCTGGCGGAACTGGGCATATGGGTTCCGCTGCGAGTGCTCGTGGGAGATGCGGCCGATTTCAGCAAAGTCGCTTGCCTTTGCTCCATATCTGCGTGTTCCCATCTGTCAGCCAGTTTATTCATCGTTTCACCAGGTCAACAGGACTAGACTCACTTCTGCATGTACTCCCTTCCAGCGTTTGCAAAGTACTGCGCCGTCAGGGGAGCATCCCTCTCAATACCTTCCAACTCCTGCATCTTCGCAGCAAAGCGACCGCTAGAGCTAGGCCTATCGTCCCACACGCTCTTGAGGCTTCCTGGCTTCATCTTCTCGACACCAACCACCAGCACGCAGTCGGCAACGCCCGCCCGAACAAGTGTGCGGGCCAAGTAGAGACCCACGGAGCCGGTGGCGCAGGCGTTGGAGGTGTTCACGATGGGAATCGTCGTCATACCAAACTGGTAGAATATCCGCTGGCCTGATGTCGAGTCGCCATATGCAAAACAAGCAACACCATGCTCGACGTCGTCATAGTTGATCTGTGCATCGAGCATTGCTTTGATGCCGGCCTCGTAACCCATTTCTGGGTACTCGCGTAGCCCGCGGGGCTTGATGAACTTGGTCATACCTACGCCGAGCACGAAGGCATTGTTTTCAGCTGATGAATTGGCCATCTTGGAGGTTTGAAAGGCGAATCTCTGATTGCGAAGGACAATCTGGATGATACGGAACAGCAAACTCGGGTGAACTTGGTTGCTCTTTTTGAGACATGAATATCCAGATATGAATATGATTGCAATGCTTTCTTATGGTATTGATACGTTTCCCCTCTAATGTGATGGCTAGAAACAACGTGCCAATAGTTAAGAACACCCCAGAAAATGTCGCTTTATGATTGGCCTAGCGCCCGAGGTTACTTGAAGAGTGTTGGCGCCTCGGGAAACGCGTCTGACTTCGGTCCCCGTATAGCCCCCTGGAGCCTCGGTCTGGCATGATGCTAGCACGCAGTACCACACGCACTGCTGCATGGTATCAGCCTACCAAGCAAGCATGGAATAATGTCTTCACGTCATTGCAGAGTACAAGCTCTATCGGCATTTCTGGCATGCTCGTTGCTTCGTAGTGACTCGGCGTAGTCACTTGTTAGTCATTCTACGAGATAATTTCAAGTGAGGCACACTATTTAAATATAGAGATATTGAATGCTATTAGGGGTGAGACAATACAGAGTATAAAGAGCAATCATGTTATGGCTCAACAAAAGCACTCTAGGCAGATCTCATAGCGAGGACTAGTTACACCGATACAATTTCAAGACCCTCGAATTTCTTCGTAGCTCTCCACATAGCCAAGAATTGCTCAAAGCTGGAAGGACCCTTACTCCAGACAGCCGCACGAGCTCTCTTCTGCATAACTTCTGGGGATGCATTGCGGTCGAGCTCTCCCTCGGCATTGAAGTAGCTCGGTGTGCACCCGGCCGATGCCGCAAAGGCGCCGGCCCCAGAGGCAATAAGCTGGGACCACTCCTCCTCCGCGGCAGACGTGGGCTCAATGATAAAGTTGTATCGATAACTGCCAGAAGAGGCGGTTCCGTTACTGCCCGCTGGCTGAATGGCTGCGGCATGTGCCATGATGGCGGCAACATGAATTGCCGCGATATCGATCAGATAGATGAAGTTTGGGCTGCCAGCGCTTTGATTGAGGCCCGGCCAGAAGAGGTTCGGAAAATCGTGGCTCATCATGCCATGGAGCGTGGTGACGCCCGCGTTCCACTTCTTGTCCAGCGAGAGCCCGTTATGGCCCTTGACATCAAGCCCGACTCGGCCGGCAGGGCTGTGGAGGACGGGGCTCTTATAGCCGGTGCTGAGGATCAGGGTATCGATCTTGTACTCCTTGCCGCCGATTTTGACTCCATCCTCGGTGATCTCATTGACTCCGGAGCCGTTGGTGTCCAAGAGCTCTACATTTGGCTGGTTGAAGGACTGCAGATACTCATCATGGAAGCAAGCTCGCTTGCACCAACCCGGGTACCACGGCTTGAGCTTCTCGGCCGTGTTGGCATCAGCCACGATTTCATCTACCCTTCTACGGATACTCTCCTGTCGAGGGAAGTCAATGGCATGAAGTTCCTCCACGTGTCGCTGGATATCCTCGGGCGTCTCGCAAACCAAGTCTGGGTTCCCTCCCTGGGCGCTGTGGGAAGGCATCCTCGTCCACCCGTCATTGACCAGGTTGACGCTCGGTTTGTTGGCGGCGTTTGTCACAAAAGCCTGGAAGTTCTGTATCCTTTCTGACTGCCAGCCAGGCCTCGACCGCATCTCTTCAGCCCACTTTGGATCTGTCGGCTGATTATCCCTTCGATCCACAGCCGAAGGAGTCCTCTGGAAAACGTAGAGCTTTTTGGCCGACCGCGCCAGGGCCGGTACAACCTGGATTGCTGTAGCGCCGGTACCAATAATTCCAACATTCTGGTCTTTCAACTTGACCATGTCAGGCTTTTCGGGTGTCCCTCCGGTGCTGCCGTAGTCCCAGCGTGCCGTGTGGAAGCAAGCGCCCTTGAACTTTTCGATACCGAGGATTTGAGGGACGCGGGGGACCATAACAATGCCTGTTGTGAGAGCCAAGAACCGTGACTGAACATTAATGGGAGCGCCTTCTTTCCCGTGAACTTGCTGTGGCACAAGCTGGACTACCCACTCCTTGTTGCTGTCATTCCACTTGATGGTGTTGGCGCGCTGCTGGAACCATGTAACAGTCTCGAGCCCCCATTGTTTGGCAATCCTCTCAGCATGTTCTCGCAGCTCCTTGCCGGATGTGTATTTCTCCGTCGGAATGTAGCCAGTCTCCTCTAAGAGAGGCATGTAGATGTAGCTCTCAATGTCGCACATCAACCCAGGGTAACGATTCCAATCTTTGAAAGTCAGCTGTGGCTTGAGAATGAACGTCGTCGTCGCGTAAGCCACTTACACCAAGTTCCGCCAAACCCGCCGGCAACGTCCACTATGCGAATGTCTTCGAGTTTGAACCCAGCTTGAAGGAGGCGGACTGCGAACAGTAGTCCGGCATATCCACCGCCAATGATCAAGATCTCGCTGCGAGTGCCATGCTTGGGCGGAGCAGGTCCAACCCAGGGGGTATCGTCCTTAAGCCATGGATCCGCTTTGAAGTGGGCGAACTTTGGATGGGCGTAGAGGTCGACGAACTGGCTTGCACCGTTTGGGTGTAGCCTCTTGTTACGTTCTTGGACGTACTTTTCCTGTGCAGCAGCGGCAGCGGCAGCGCCGTTGCCATTACTCAAGCCTGAGTGCTTTGGCTCAGACGGAGTGACATGCTCCGTGTCGGTTTTTTGGGTTGAATCCAGCATCGCGATGCAGAAGGGAGAAGTATAACAACTGATGTTTGTCTTGGCCCTTGATGGGATAACCGCGTACGATAGATAGAGAACGAACTTGGTGGTCGCTGACAGACAGTGTGATCAATGGTTAAATGAGTATGTATTTGTAGAATCCCTCCATACCCTCTCATACTACAGCCCAAAGAAGCTGCATATATCCTCCCCGGCTATGGTGCGTCATCCATTACCTGCCGAGGGCTTTATTGTTACTATATTTGCATAGCCGTGGCCTACCAAATTAACCCGAAGATCTATTGAACTGCTGAGTTGAAATTAGAATACTTCTTGCACGCCTTCACATGGTAGCCATGGTATCTTCTTGGCACGCTGTCTGCTAGCTAAAACGCAGCATCATTCTATAGTTCAAAACCGTGTAGACTTCTCTTCATATAGAAGTTTGAGGCCATACAATAACCCAGTCACCACACACTGTTTATCATGCAAGCAAAAGCGAGGCATTTCTGGGAAACATGGGCGGGAGTTTACTGCCTTGAGTAGCCACGGGCCGAGGGCATGGCGCTTCACAAGCACTTAGCATCTCCGGCGCCCCGACTCACTGAAATGCACAAAATCAGGAGTGGTAGTTGGTAACTGATCAGATAGACAATTCATGATTATGAAATCGAAAAAAAAGGAAGGGATACAAAAAGCCTTGAACAGTATTACAGTGCTTGCGGGCAACATGTGAGTGCTGGGGCAAATCTCAGACTAGCCTTGACAACACTCGTAGACCAAAGCGAGGGTATGCTTCATTTTAATAATACGTTGTAGCTATGGCAGGGATACGGCTGCGACAGGAGAGAATCTGTGGATAGCACCATATCAAACTCAGGAGAATGGTAGTTTACTATCTATGACACTCAGAGTCTGGCGGCTTTGGCAGATCTCTGGTCTTGAAGCTTCTTCACCCGTCTTAGAGCCGCATCCAACGACTTTCTAGTTTTTGCAAAGTACAAATGCCCAAAGTCGCTGCTTGCCTGGCCGCTGATGGTGCGCGCCTGGATGCCATGGCTGATAGTAGCCCCTCTGATGTGGTGGAAGATGATGGCAGTCTCCCAATCTTTGCCCCCCCCATCCTGGCGCATATCAAACCCGACAATCTCCGCGTAGCGGTCGAGAATCTCTCCCAGCTCCGGCATTCCACTTGCCTTTCGATTCTCTGCCTCGTATGGCGACCCCTTGGACGTTGTCAAGGCCGCCTTGCCGGCTTTGATGTAATCATCAAAAAACGGGCTGACGAGGAAGACCAAGTCCATGCATGGATGGCCAATAGTCGAGAGTTCCCAGTCCAGGATCGCAATAACTCTCGGTTCGGTAGGATGAAGGATCTATCATGGCCAAGATTAACGAGTTGCTAGTTGGGGCCGGAGCAGCTAAGGCCAACGTACCAGATTGTCAAATTTGAAGTCTCCATGCACGATGGCATATCGCTCTTCGGGGAGATTATTGTTTACAAAGTCCATGGCCACGTCATATTTCTCGTGAGCGCGGCCGAGTGGCTTTCCAGTTTTCACATCTTTCACAGCGGCCTGCTGAGCCTCGATGCGGCTCCATGTCTTACAGTGGCGAGCATAAAAGTTTGCTTTCTTGCCATATCCCTCTAGACCGATTGCATCTGGGTCGAGTGAATGAAGCCAGGCAAGAGTCTCAATGGCGGAGAACCAGCTGCGTCGGCGTCTAGTTAATCACTGCTTCTCTCTCAACTGACAAGACCACTGTGGCTTACGCTTTTCGCCTATCGGACGGCGACAGGTCTCCCAGATCAGGATCAGTAATGATTCTGCCCTTCACAAACTCCATGACCTGAGTGCTTACTGTCAGTCACTGCAACATGAGTTTGGTCATAAACCTACGTAGAATGGAGTTCCAATGACGGCTGAGTCCATGCATAGGTCGAAGACTTTGGGCACGGGAAAGCCGGGGACCGAGCCCAGAGCTTGCAGAACTCGGTACTCTCGATCAATCTGGTGTGCAACGGGGCTAATGGCTTGTCCCCGTGGCTTCTTCCTTAGAATGAATCTAGTACCGCTACAGCCGCCGAATCAGTGTCTGGTTCTTTTTCCTGGCAGGGAGCGATATGATTCCCAAAGACTCCGACTTACGCCGCATCATCGAGGAAGTAAGTAGGGTTACTTTGGCCGTATCCGACTTTAGTGGCCCTGATTGGTAGTCGAAGACCCAGGACTCGTCCCCGCTGAGAGAGGTACCGTCCCAAGGATTCATCGTCAAGGTCATGCTGGGACCTAGACCCCATATTTGCAGAGTAGGAGGGTATAGAGAGGAATGATGTCAAGACTGCCAAACCGGCTTCCTGATGCTGACGTTGTGTCGGGCAGAGTCGTGTCAACGTCTGACAATTGAACTCGAAGGTGAAAATGGGTGTCGTTCAGTTGACCGAAGTTCAGGGACGCAAACCATGAATTGAACCGATATCTTCTCACCCGTTCTGGTCAGATATTTCATCCTAAAAGGCCCGCCTGCGGTCTATCTCTGGCTCTGGGATAAACAATACATGCTAGATAAGCCCGGTTGGCTTGGTTGCCGATGAAGCCGAGGCACGCTCGGACCAGAGATGTTCGCCCGATACCTTGGTATCGAGAACAGCGATAACCACCAGACGTCAGTAAGGCTTCTTGCATGCTCTAACATAAGACTCGCAGCACTTTATGTCATCTGTACGACCGACTCTCCCCCCCAATGCAGGATTAACAGTGTCGACCATCATGAACTTCGAATACCCCCAAGATGTACGTGACTACCTGTCAAGTCTCGACACGTTCATCAACAACACGGTCCTCCCGATACAACATCAAGATGACAATGACCGATTCTTTGATCATCGGCGTGAAGCTTCACGGACGCAGTGGGACAACCAAGGACTGCCTACTGAAGACTGGGAGAAGCTGCTCGACCGGGTCAAGAAGCTTGCCGACAAGGCGGGTTTCTACCGCTTCGCATGCCCGCAGGAATATGGTGGATCAGGCAGTGATTCACTGAATCTCTACATGTGCGCCATCCGCCATCATCTTTCCTCTCACCCAGTCTACGGAGGCGGCGTCAGTCTGGCCAACGACCTCCAAAGCGAACACAGTGTTGTTGGCAACATCCCGTTCGTCATCTTGATCTATCACTACGGCACGCAGGAGCAGCAGAGGACTCTCATTCCCGCCAGTATCCGCGGCGAGATGAGAGCTACTTTCGGGTTGTCCGAGATCGAGCACGGCTCCGACGCTACCTACATGGGCACAACAGCCCGGCCCATCACGCTTGACTCGGGCGAGTCCGGGTACGTGATCAACGGGAACAAGAAATGGCAGACGGGGATGCACACGGCCAACTATTGCATCGTCTTTGCTCGGACTTCGGGAAAGGATGGGGATGCAAAGGGCATCACTGCCTTCATGGTGCCTCGATATTCTTCTGGCGTCACCATCGCCTCGTTCGAGTGGACTCTCAACATGCCTAGCGACCATGCCACGGTCCTGTTCAAGGACGTCATGGTTCCGGCATCCGCTATCCTAGGGCCTCTCGATAACGGACTCGCCATCGCCCAGACCTTTACGCACGAGAATCGAATCCGGCAGGCCGCCTCGAGCTGTGGTGCGGCGCAATACTGCATCGATCGAAGTGTCGAGTATGCCAACAGGCGCAAGGTGTTTGGAAAGCCACTCTCCATCAACCAGGCGATCCAATGGCCTCTGGTGGAGCTCTCGACTCAGGCTGAAATGCTGAAGCTGTTGATTCTTCGCACGGCTGTGGAGATGGACCAAGTCGCCGCCCAGGCGAGGGCCGCTGGCAAGGCGCCATGGGTAGCTATCGAGAAGCAACTCGGCCACAAGATCGGCATGTGTAATTACTATGCGAATCGGCTGGCTTGCGAGTCCGCCGACCGGGCCATTCAGATACACGGAGGCGACGGATACTCGAGGCATTACCCTTTCGAGCACATCTGGCGGCACTTCAGACGATATCGCATCACCGAAGGGAGTGAAGAGGTGCAGATTCGCAAAGTAGCGGCATATTTATTTGGCTACAAGACAACTGGAGATGTACAGACCAAAGGCCAAGATAGCAAGCTGTAGGTCCGCCAGCACGTGTCAACGTCAGGTCAATACCTCCACCCATCACCGTGTGCCCAGTCATAGTGGATAAGGACGCAACAATTTCTAGTTTTTGTAAGACTATATCACGAAGGCGGCGGTGACGGGAGATATTTCCCATCCCTGGACTGTGTACTGCTTCAAATCTTCCTTTCGTCAGTCGATAGAGTAATTGACTTTTTCTATTTCTTGCTGCATTTGTCTCCGAATGCCGTGAGATCTCATGCCTGCCGCTTCTCTTGCTATTTTCCCTAGAATGAAAGACGTTGCCGTGCCCTGACAACAAGTTAGGTCAATTCTGTCGGGCCTCGGGGGTGTATAGTCTAGTGGGATACTATTCCACTATGTAGATAAGAAGAACCCTCGGCCCTCGGATAACTAACCACGTTTTTCCATGCCCTCAAACTTCCAGAACGAGTGAGGGTTACATAATTAATAACGATGGCATTCGTCATGTTCCGAAGACTTCTTCAAGATGAAACATGTCATTCCTGTTTCGTCAGTGATACAATACCGATCCCGCACATAACTCCCATCGGCACAAATATGCCCCTACAATATGATCCGGAATGGTTCGCCATGGCAGGACCCAACTTGCAGGCACAGGGAGAGGTCTTGCCTGTTCATGATGTTTCCACAAGGAGAATCAGATACGAGCAGCTCTTTGTTGCTTCATCCTACACCTTCCCGGACGACATCTCGGTGAGAGTGTATGAGACGCCGGCTTCTGACGACCACAAGATTGAGATCTATCATCTCTCCAAGAAGGGCACCAAGCCATGCTCCAAGAGCACCCCAGCTGTTCTGCACATTCACGGCGGAGGATTCATATCCGTGCATGCCAAAGACGTCCTGCCCACTCTTGTCCCCTTCGTCTCCGAGTCTGAAATCCCCATTTTTTCAGTTGACTACCGATGGGCGCCAGAAAGCCCGTACCCGACACCTGTGGAGGACTGCTGGTGCGCGCTGCTCTACCTTCAGTCTCGGGCAGACGAACTGGGCATCGATGCCTCCCGGATTGGCGTCATGGGCGAGAGCGCAGGCGGGGGTCTGGCTGCTGGGTTGGCAATTCTGGCAAGAGATCGCAAGTTGGCACCGCCGTTAACGAAGCAGATCCTGATCTACCCCATGCTGGATGACCGCACTGCCACAGACCATTCAGGAGGCCTGGCTGTCTTCAGTGTCAATGACGTCTTCACGGGCTGGTCTGCGTACATCGGCGAGGCTTGGGCGACTCAGGATGTCCCCCCAACCGCCTCGCCTGCTCGGCTCACCGATGTGACGGGACTTCCGCCGTTGTATTTGGATGTTGGGCAGCTAGATCTTTTCATGCCTGAGGATGTCGACTATGCCAGGAAGTTTCTTGCAGCTGGAATTCAAACAGAACTACACGTATACCCGGGCGTGATTCATGCTTTTCAACGCTGGGCGCATAGCTCGAATGTTGTGAAGCAAGCCTTTAGGAATAGATTGAGGGCGATAGTCTCCCTGGGACAATAGTTGGTCTTTGATATTATGAAACCATAAGCCACGAAGCACTGTCTCTTACTTTTAGATGAACCAAGCTGATTTGCTAGGTAAAGCAGTAGAAATTGTGCCATATACTAGAGTTATTAACTATCTGTGTAGTTGGTCTCAGGGAATCGAGACTCCTAACTTAAGGCAAGCTTAGGCTGCCTCGGCCCGAGGGCTCCTACTCAGAGGGTTTCCATACTTATTTTAGTACAAAAGAGAGGCGTTGCCATCTCCATTGAGAGAAAGATTTCTTCCGCACCTGATCCCTCCAACAATCCCCTTCGTGTTAAAGAACTGCTTTCCACATATCTCACACAATGGCGACAACTGTCGATAACTACCAACGTGTCGCAGAACAACTCACATTCGACAACATACCGCTGACCATTGCGGCCGGAATCAACTATGCCACTGGGTTCGGCCAATATGTTTACACTATCCAGCTTCTCCTGCAAGATGGCAAGGGGCCAATGCCATTTTGGATGCATTCATTCTACTTGGCACACGATTCTTTCATGTGTTATACTTTCGGCCAAGCTGCACCGCAACATGATAACCACTGGTTTCTAACCGGAACCTCGACGGCTATGTTTGCATGGTCAATTTTGGAAATTTGGGTTATCCACAGGGCTGTCACCACAGACCGGAATGCAAACTTCTCTTCTCTCTTCGGCCCAAATCCTCCCCTTGGGAAGGTCCTCAGCTACGTTTTCGGCTTACAAGCGGCTATGTATGCTATTGTCATACTAGGCGCGGAATTTATGGGAGAGGATTCTTTTATGCAATGGTTTTGCTTTACCAATATCGTCATGGCTATTGGCCCGGCCAACGAAGCCCTGGTGCGGACCTCACGGAAGGGATTATCACTCGGCTTCTCCTTTCTTACAGTCGTTGGGACTATTGGAACATTTGCGCCATTTGGTTTCTGGGCCTTGACACTTCCCGAGATATTTGCACAGCCGGTCTACTATGCTGTCGGAGTTGTTTGCTTTCTATATTCTGTTTGGGGATATTGGAGTACGGCACAGCTGTATAAATAGGCAGGGTGTTTGGATTTGCCATGAATTAAAACCTAGGTCTTTTCCCGTCACTCGTATGCAAAGGGGTTCCTCAAGGCGGATAGTAGAGTTTTCTCAACTTCCATCCCTTGAAGTTGGGAGGCCAGGGTCGGTGGAGGATACAAAGCAATGGGTGTGAACCTACGGCAACAATCTAGTCATTAGAAGAAGTGGTTTTTTGTGTTGAATTTCTGTTGAATTTTCGCGTCTCCGTTAATACCTCTTAACATTTCCTGGAGTTCGAATTCCCAGCAGACCAATGGACCTCCTCCAACATTATCGGGCAGGTAAGCACGCGCTCGTACAACGTCTTGAAAAACGAAATTCTCACCGATATCCAGTTCGTCATGAAACGATACCGTATAGAGCTGTTCGAAGCTACATTGAGCCAAGACATGGCCTTCTTTGACGATCCAGCAAATGGTTCGGGCGGGTTGGTCTCTCGACTAGCAACCGAATCAAGGAGCCTGCAGGAATTGTTTTCGATGAACCTTACACTGATCATGGCCAACATTGTCAACGTCGTGTCGAGCGCTATCCTTGCCATCGTTATTAGCTAGAAGCTTGGTCTCGCCTTGTCTCTTGGCGCGCTCCCTGCAATTGTGATTGCCGTGTACATCAGAATTCGTCTCGAATCCAGGCTCGAGGAGGATTCAGTCGCTCGATTTGCTAGAAGTAGTTCTTTGGCATCTGAGGCTCTCCTTGGGATTCGAATCATCTCGTCTCTTGCCCTCGAGTACACCGTCATAGACAGATATCGAGCCTCGTTGTAGTCTATAGCAAAAGACTCCATAGCGGGATTAGGGTGGAAGATGTGTTTCTACACCTTGAGCCAATCCATTCCATTCTTGGGAATGGCTCTGGGGTTCTGGTGAGTTATTTTTTGACCCGGTCACTGCGGGTCACCACTGACTGAGTCGGGGTATGGCGGACGCCTGGTGTCAACGGGCGAATATAGCAATCAGCAGTTCTATACCATCTTCATCGCCGTTATCTTCTCTGGCGAGGCCTCTGCCATGCTTTTCCAGTATAGCACCAGCATCACAAATGTCAAGACCGCTGGCAATTACATCTTGCGGCTTCGCCGAGATCTTCCAAACCTTGGCGCAACCAACCCATCGTCATAAACATTGACACCACCGACAATGGCATCGTCGTCCGATGCACCGATGGAAGAAATTACCAGGGTTCCATCCTCGTTAGTGCGGACGGCGTCCATAGCAAGACGCGGCGGCTCATGCGAGAAATAGCACAAGACACCAATCTTGGGCCCTCGTGGATTCCCGAAGTGCCCTATATCTCTTCATACAAGTGTTTGTGGTGCACTTTCCTCGCCTGACCGACCCAGGAGAGTCCTTTGATACGCAGCACAAGGATTCGTCGGTGATGTACATCACTAGGCGAGAGCGAAGCTGGATCTTTCGCTGGATGATGGAATATCTTTCTCGATCTTCTTATAGATATGGGCTTGTTCTGAATTATGTATCTACCAGCGAGCGACTGCAGGCAAAGGTTGATTGGATCTATAAAGGAGATGCGATTGGGGTAATTTTACATAGCACCCACCTATCTGATACAGTTAAATTAGATTCTAGCCAGCTATAGTTAACCCTTTTTTTTGTATAATAAAAATTTTATATTTAATTATATTCTAAAAAAATAAATCTCTTAGTTGCCCTTGTCGAATTTGGCGCAATCAAAACAGGTGCCCTGTCAAATTTGCCTTCGGTGATGAGGTCAGATGGCGAGCTTTGAAGGCACCACTCATCGATGAGTTTGAAAAATATGGATATATCAACTCTAGTGCTATTAATAACATTGCTCAGTTCTAGCGTAGGGATGCGGCGTAGACAGTCGAGAGCATTCGAAACGGCGGTGCAGCTCATTGAATTGACTAGCCGATTGTGGTAGAGTTGTCCAGGATGTTGGGTCATGGGCTCCAACTCTCCAAAGTTGCTGTTGAAGCCAGTTTCACTCTGCAGGATGGCCGCTTGACAGAGGCTGTTCTCCCCACCCTCGTGCGCTTGGATCTGGGCAGCGTTGCTTCGGACTTTGGCACTCTCACCCCATAGAGTAAATTTTACTCGATCATCCCCAAAGGAAGCGATCTTTTCTAGACAGTCATTGAGGATTTAGTTGCCGGTGGTCCATGTATCGGCACCATGGCCCATACAGCCAGGTGAGTTCTGGGTCGCACTCTGCAAATCCTTCCAAGTCTAGTTTCATTGAGAGCATGTGGAATGTGAAAGCGCAAGTCGCCAATGGGTGGTTGAGCATACGGGATACCGAGGAAAGGGTGTTGATCATAGACCGAGTGATAGATGCCATAGTGGGAGCCACTACATCCCTCCTACATCGCGGCTCCAGCTCCTCCAACACAACTACTCTTTTCACCAGTGGCGCAGCTTTCAGTCAGATCAGCCAATCGGACCTCGGACGCAAGTAGGCCGTTCGATATTAGCCGTGGGCCAAGAAACCGATCCAATAACCTTGCCCGACGTGAAATTGCAAGGAGCCTAACCATGAAAACAAGATTGATCCTTATACATATGTTTTCAACACCCCCGTCATGTCTCTGGACGGCCAACGGCCCATATACTACGAGGGTTACCATCAGTCAGACGTGATCTGAGCCAAGGCGTACGTTTTCATCAGATACCCTCACGAGTTCATGGAAGAGAATAGTCACACATTACAGTCTCGGTCGTGTTGAATACCTCACATCTCAAGACAAACCCTTCCTCCTCATTCTAGCCCCTTCGGCGCCTCACGTGGAAAACGACAAGAAACAATCTATTCCACTATCCCGCCATGCCAAGGACTTCAGGGATGCCACTGCCCCGCGAGGGAGGAACTGGAACCCCACGGACGAGTACCAGAAGAACAAGGCAAGCTGGCTCTCGACCCTACCTTTGATGAACGACTCAGTCCAAGCCTACGCAGACCACAGTTTCCGCCAGCGCATTCGCGCCTTGCAAGGCGTTGATGAGATGATGCAGGATGTCATCGCTCTCCTTAAAGACAAAGGAGTCATGAAGGACACCTACTTCATCTTCACGACAGACAACGGGTACCATATTGGCAATCATCGAATTCCAGCTGGCAAAGCTCTCTTCTACGCCGAGGATACCAACCTCCCCCTGGTAGTCCGGGAACAGGGTGTCCCAGCTGGTGTCACCTCCAAGATTCCTGGCGCTCATCTTGACCTCGCCCCGACTCTCCTCGACATCGCAGGAGTTCCCCAGGACAAGTGGCCAGAGTTTCTCGACGGCCAGAGCCTCTTACACCAGTGGCACAATCCAAAGTCGGCGACAGGCAGGGAAAGCGGCGGCGGCAATGCCAAGGAGACGCTGAACGTGGAGTTCTGGGGTCTCTGCATCATCGAATCGCCTAACGCTGCCGAACTCGGCGTCCCGTTCCAGAACAACAGCTACAAGACCCTTCGCATCGTCGGGGGGGATGAGGCTTGGCTCTACTCGCGTTGGTGTACCGGCGAGACGGAGCTGTACAACACGGCTGAGGATCCTTGCGAGTTGAACAATCTCGCAATCAACCCCAGCAGGGCTTCTTCTCGTCTAATGGATCCCCTAAATGCGATTTTACTAGTTACCAAGTCATGCGAGCAGGGAACTTACCGCCAGCCATGGACCCTGCTGCAGCCCGGGCACCGAAAAGATGAGATCCTTTCCCTTAAGCAGGCCATGAAACCAAAGTATGACAAGTTCTTTGCCAGCTTCCCACGAGTCGCCTTCAAGGAGTGTTTGCAGATTCAGGATATCAACAACGAGATGCCATTCTACCCCCCTCTACCCAAGACTGGAGCTCTAGGAGGGAATTATCGGAACAGAACAGACAACTATGCATCGCAGGGTGAGGGCGGAACCCGCTATATTACCAGCCCCGGCAAGTATGGAGGCTGGAACCATAGAAACTCGACGTTGAAGGAGATTAATAAGAGCGCCCGTGAGGTTACAGATGCCGAGATATATGGCGAAAAAGCGACAAGGCAGAGAAGAAGGGACCTTGGAGTTATAGACGAGCCGGAATGGATGCAGTGGATTGGATGATTCGGCCTTCTTAGCTTTCTATACTTTAAGACAGTATGCAGCCCAAGGGGTCCCTCCCGGCCAGATCGATAAAAGAGCGTCGTTTATCAACCAACTTCTTCCACGTCTTCAGCCCAAGCACAATGCACGACTTTGTCAACAAGCCCTCAACATCTTGGAATCGAATTGATACGAGTACATCTACTCGATATGGCAAACATGCCAGCCCTCCCCGGTCGATGTCGCCCGTTCCTCTGTTATGGGTTTCAGGCCCCCCGATGACCTTGATGCCGCGACGCACGCTACCGAGGTCAATATGTATACAAACGGACTCGTTACAAACAAACGGCAGGCTCTTGTTTTGCGATTGGACTGCAACCCGGCAGCGCACCGCAAAAGATGTACTGATCATTTCCACCATCTTGTTGGGCCTGACGGGACGGGATTCGGCCTGCTTCCTTGTCTATCTCAGTGCCAAACACGATGCCATTGCATAAGCCCTCTGATGGCGATATCGGCCGTGTGACGATCGTGCGTTTCCCAAGGGATAAACCGGTCGCGCTGGGTTTATGTTAGCAGGGGATCAGTGCGTATACTCTGAGGCGGCTGCTCGTGGGTTATATCTAGTAATACGCTCAAGGGTATTAAGTATAACCAAGTTGTATTAATAGCTAAAGTAGCTATCATATAAGAAAGTATAATAGGTATGTTTTATATGCTTCGTAGTATCTCACAATTACAAGCAATAGCTTATAGTAAGTTATAAATGTAATTTATAAGTCTAACTCTCGACTTATAATATATCCTTATGAAATTATTAATAGTATTTTATAGAGGTATATATAAGTATGGTTAATATTATAATATAATAGCTTTTATAAATAATAGTATTAGTTTAAATAAGAGTTAATTATATTAAAATAACCTCAGATCTTAGAGTTATATAAATACCTTATTAATAAAGCATATTATATATATATAAGCTTTATTAAAATTAATTAATTATATTATATCTTAGTTTTATATTAATTTTTAATATTAAGATATAACAAGAATATAATTATATTGCAAGCTCAGGTTAGCTAACCCCCGATTATAATAGATGGTAGGCCTTATGCTAGGCAATACTGAGCCAAAGCCATGTAATCCGGAGGCCCCAGAGGCACCTGAGCACAAGCAATCGTCCAAGGCCAAGCGCCCCCTGTGAGAGAAATTGTTTGGGTAGGTGGTATGCAATTTCAATTTACCCTATAACTCATGTACGAGAGAGCCTGGAAGATTTGAGAGACCCAGAGGAAAATGACAATACCATAGAGACATTCTGAGAAGTTCATAAACAGGGGAGAGAGAAAAAACGCACATAAATGAGTGTCCACTTTCTGTCCCTTCATGGCCCCGGTTCTCGTCTAGACGATGCCACTTCCGTCAGAGTACCTCAAACCACCTAATCCGAATCGTCTCTTGCAAGCCTTCCAGGCTTCGATGATAGCAACATAGAGAATAACACTGCCAAAAACGACACCCCATTCAAATGTAAGACCGAGATGCTTGAAGACTTCGGTGTTAAGCCCAGGGATATACACAAGAGGGAAAGTCATGGCGAATCCTGCGATGACAGACCAGAATAGCAACTTATTGTGATACACCGTCTTGAAAACAGAAAACGGGCCGGGCCACCGGTCATCCATATCGAAGAGACTTCGGTGGAAGTGTTTTACTTCCCAGGATTTGACCAAGAGAAGGAAACTGAAGGTGGCAAAGGTAGTCGCTCTCGATCGGAACACCAGGCCACAGTCCCCTCCTGCAGTCTCATTGCAGCCATGGGGAAGGTCGTGGAAACCCTGGTCAGAGGTGTAGGCGACAACCATAAAGGACATCAAGCAGGTGAATCCCATTCCAGTTCCGTAGACAAGTTGGTCTCGAATCAGGTCTGGCGTGAAAATACCGATGCGCAGATCTCGTGGAGGGCGCTGGAGAATATCCGGCTGTGCTTCTTCAAGACCAAGACCGAGGGCCAGTGGGGAAGACGTTACAAGGTTAGCCCAGAGAATTTCAAGGGGAGACAGTGGAAAGATAGATTGCCCAGATGTATCCTTGAAAGCCAAGCCAACTAGGAGGAGAATGATTTGTGCAAGGTTGGATGTCAGAAGATGAAGAAGAAACTAATTCGCGCTTAGCACGTTCTGTAACAAAATGCAGTGGGAAAAGCAAGTATACCTTTTGGATATTATCAGAGAGACGTCGGCCTTCCCGGATAGCAGTGATGATAGAGGCGAAGTTATCATCAGTAAGAACCATATCAGAAGCTTCCTTGGCTACATCACTGCCTCGACCGCCCATCACAATACCGACATCGGCCTGCTTTAGTGCAGGCGAGTCATTCACGCCATCGCCGGTCATGATGCAGAACGCGCCTCGACGGTGCAGGGCCTCAATCATACGGACCTTGGTGCAGGGGCTGCACCGGGCGAGGACGATCGGCAGGCTCTCCATGGCGTCGACTTCCTCATCCGAGAGGTTGGCGAAATCTGAGGCCGCCATGACGAGGCCGGGGCGCAATGGAGCATTACTAGGCAAGAGACCAATTTCAACAGCTATCGAAGTAGCCGTCTTGATGTGGTCACCGGTCACCATATGCACCTTGATTCCGGCGCCGTGACAGGCCGCAATAGCACCGGCAGTCTCTCGGCGGGGCGGGTCGTATAAGCCGGCAAGGCCAAGGAAATGAAGGTCCTTTTCAACCTTGGAACGATCTTCGACATCGTCAGGGTTGTCATCCATGGACTTGGTTGCAACACATATGACTCGCAGACCATGATCAGCCAAGTCCTCTGCCTTGGTGAGAATCTGCTGTTTGAACTCCTCACTCTCCTTCAACAAAGGCAGCAGCATCTCCACGGCGCCTTTGGCGTAGACCTTGCGTGACCCGTAGACGACGCTCATACGCTTGGTCGACGAGTCAAACGGATGTTCCACAGTTAGCTCATCCGAAGCGTCCCGGTTCCGGCCGTAGCGCAGAGCGAACACTTTGAGCGCAATCTCAGTGGGCTCGCCGATGGCTTTCCACTCGGCACTGCTGGCTGTGGCAATGCTGCTTGAGTCCATTCTTATCTCGTGCTTCTCGTCGGTGACGGTAGCATTGTTGCAAAGTGTCATGGCAGATAGAAAGGTATCGAAGCAGCTGCTATGGAGTGGTCCAGACCAAGACACTGATCCGCTCGCTGGGTCGTGGGGGTCACCAACACCCACAACGGAGCCCTCTAAGCTTTCACGGAGCCACACTTTCCGGGTAATCATGCAGCCCTGGGTGAGGGTACCGGTCTTATCTGAGCAGATGTTCGTGACGCCGCCCACTGCCTCGAGAGAAGGCATCTGCCGAATAATAACGTTGCCTCGAACCATCTCTTTGGTTGCGACCGCGATAGTAAGAGTGAGAACTGCGAGGAGGGACTCCGGGATAACGGCAACACCGACGCAGATGCCATAGAGCAGGACCTCGTCATCAATCTTCCAGAGGCTAGCTGAGAAGATAATAATAGCAAGGAGGATCGCAAACGCGAAGAGAAGCAAAGCGAACTTGCTCAGAGTGACCTGCAAAGGTGTTCCCTTCAAGCCGATGATTCTACGAATGGTGTCCCAAGCCTTGGTAAAAACTTGAGTGACAGGAGAAGTGCCAGCATCCTGCTTCTTGCGGAGAAGCTGGGCGATCTGACCGAATTCTGTCCTCATACCGGTAGCGATGATGATACCTAAACCTCGGCCGCGGGTGACAGCGCTGCCGGAGTAGGCCAGGTTGATCCGGTCGCCAATGGGTATCTCGGCTTCAGTGAAGACATTCTCGGATCTTTTACTCACGGCGAGTGATTCTCCAGTGAGAAGCGCTTCATCCATGGCGAGATTAACGCTTTGAACCAAACGGAGATCCGCGGGAACAACGTCTCCCGTTGCAAGGACAACAAGATCGCCGACGACGAGCGTTTCCGCCTTGACGACATCGCTTGCGCCACTGCGAATAACTTTGCATTCAGGCGTAGATAGAGCATAAAGCGATTGGATTGTCTGTTCCGCGCGGTAGTCTTGGACCAAACTAGAAGGGTCAGTTCTGATGATTATGGGACACTGTGGAAAACCTACCCGACAACAACGTTGAGGACGATGACAGCCACGACAACGCCTCCCTCGATGTAGTCTTGAATAGCGAAAGACAAGACAGCAACAGCGACTAGCACGGCAGTCAAGGCGTTGGCAACCTGGGCGAGGAAAATCTCGTAGATGGTTGGGCCCCTAGCGCCCATGAGAGAATTCGGGCCATCACGGGTCAACCGTGCGGCAGCCTCTTCGCAGCTGAGCCCATGGTCGATATGCGTAGTGAGGATCTCAGCGACTCGCTGGCCAGATAGTGTGTGAGAATATTGAAGCTTCTCTACGGCGCCATTTGATGGTTCCGCTATAGGAGGTGGATCGTCTGGACCTGCAATGACGGACGAGTCCGAGGAGGCGCTGGCGTGGTTTGCACCATTCGGATTTGAGGTTCGGATCTCTCCCATCGAATGGCTACGGAGGTCAAGGACAGGGGCGTCAAGGGAAGGCGTTGCAGATAAATGGGAGAGTGTGATTCAGAAGCCAGACAATGTCGACTGGCTTAGAAGCAATCAATCGAGCACTAGGTATGAATGATGAAAGGAGAAGCCCTGTGTTATTAGGCAGATAAGTTCCAACCAAGAACAAGAGGGTTAGAAAAGACGCGAGATGGAAGGCCGGCTCCTGTGCAGAACGCCAGCTCTTTATGGCAATGACTTCGGTGAATTGGGTACTGGGGGAAGACCGGAAGAAAACACAAGAAACACGATCGTTTGCACTGCCTCAAACCCCCACCTCCGATCCCCCTCACTTACATCCATCACGAGACTGTTGCAAGTACGTTCGAGCAAATGCTGTCGTCATGCACAGTCGGGTGGCATCTTGGCAGCCAGCTTTGGATTCGACGTGGGTCATTGCTGTGCAACTTCAGAGAATGAGGGGTAATCATTGGCGATGCCAAGCAGTACAATATCTTCCGATAACATCGATTCTCGTGCTTGGCATCGCTGTGGAAATTCCAGCACAGTGTCCGTTGTGATTTGCCTCACATGTTTAATCTTTGTCCAGGGTCGCGTTCAAGCTTTTCCTCCACACCTCCGCTTGCCTCTAGGCCATACCCTCAAGGCTCCGGTATCGATCAACAGTCTCCGCAGTCTCTTGACCACACTGTGTCTTGGACAATGGTAATATCAGGGCGTCGAATATTCATCCCATACACCCCTTGATAACATCGCAAACCTCAACGTAGATTCACGGACTGCCTCTTGGGCAGCTGCATGCACCTCTATCAATGACGCGGGGCAGATAGAAACGAGTGGGCAACAAGCACGTATGCCCAGGCCTCCTTTAAAGGTACTTCGTTGTCTTACAAGCCCCCCTTCCCCTCTCGGCGAGCATTTCCACCCTCCATCATGGCCACCATGTGACCTCAAAAACGAGCCACAGCGTTTAAGCTTATTTTAGAGCCGCAGATCATCCCACTCGCTAAGCCAATTTTCGACTGAGATGAACCTAAGGCTACAAGCATCGGAAGAGGAGCGAGAGATCACGTTGTTAATAACATTAATACTGAGGGCCAATAGAAGCCGCAATCTTTTTCAATTGCTTTTCTCGCTGCGGCGCCGCTCTTCCTCGACTGCCAACGAGACAACATGCCCTTCTGGGTGGATGAAACCAAGACACACGGAGCTCTTGCTCAGAGCTGCATGAGGGTCATGGACTTCAACTTGGGCCAAAACATTTGCAATCTGGAGAATCCCGGAGTCCTGAGAAAAAGCATTGATCAAGGAACCGTGGATGGTTAATTATCTTCAGAAGTTTAGTACGCCTGTCTTCATTGGATTGGCCACATTGAGCAAGCAGGCGTTGATTATGCAAATGGGGATGAGGTTTTGACGTTTCTAAAAAAACATCTACTTCATTGGTTGGAGGCCTTGCGCCTCATGGGCAGAATTCTGGAGGTTGTAGAGATGGTTGAGAGGTTGAACCGCGCCACCATGGTTGGTTCACACTCCTCTTGCTGTCCGGATCAACTTCAGCTAATACATGCTAGGATGCCGCATGCCCTGAACTATCCGAGTTCCTAGACGATGCAATCCGGTTCGTTGGTTACAGTGCCGGGGGAATTGCAACCGCTCCATTGCAGGTCTATTCGTCGGCTCTCGTTTTTGCGCCACTGAGGAGCGTGATACGCCGCGCTTTCCAAACCCGAATTCCCAACTGGATTTCATCCCAACAAAGGGTTGATGATCAATGGAGCAGTCGTTTCCAGAAAATACCAGGTTCCAGGATGAATGTTGACTCGATTGTCTTTTCACCTGATTCTAGATGTATGGTGGTTGTATTGGACTGTTGCAGGGAATTGTGGCTCTGTGATGTCAAGACTGGCGTAAAGCTGCAAGTACTAGAGGGCCACTGGCAGAATTGGTATCAGGTGTCTTTCTCAACTGACTCAAACATGTTCTTCATCGCATCACGGAAACACATACGGGTCAGGGCGGTTGACACAGCCAGATGCCTCAGAACTCTCAGGCACCATAGGAGCGAGGTCTGTTCTATCATTACGATGAACCTGAACCTTGTCGCTTCTAGATCAGACAAAGGAAACATCCAGATCTAGAAAGCCGCGACCGGACAACCTTGTCGGAAGCTCATAGAACATGAGAAGCGTGTTAGAGCACTAGCTCTCTCGGCTAGCCAAAGTCTATTAGCATCTGGATCAGATGATGGAGCAATACGCGTCTGGAACACCGCCACTTGGACCGTTGTCAAGGCTCTGGAGGCATCAGAACATGGCGGAATTTTCACGGTAGCCTTATCTGTTGACTCGACCTTGATCGCCTACGCAACTTATGACACATGGTGCAGGGAGGACATAGACGACGCAGGAGATACGGACGACACAGACACAGACTCATCCGACTTGATATCCCGATTAATCACAGTCTGAGGGGCCAAGACAAGAGAGTTACTGCATGATCTTTGGGTCGGGGAAAATCACGTGTTGGCATCATCCCATGCACACAACCGGGCCCTCGCAGTTTTAGGTGATGGCGAGACAATGCTGGGCATATGGGATGTCGACACGCAAGAGTACTTGCAGCTTTTTGATGCATACATCGGCACACTGAGTTGCGTGGCGATGTCGCCCGATGCCCGGTTGATACTGTCTGGGTGCTGGCAAGTGAGTCTGAGCAACGACCCGAGCAAATCAGCAGGCCAGTCAACAGGCCAGTCAAGAGAACTCGATCATCTTATTGGAGCAATACCACCAGATTTAAGCCTGGCTGTATCAACTACAACTTATCCGGAAGACTCGGCTCTCGCAATTTGGAGAATAGTAACTGGAGAGCATTTGCGTCAACTCGACGACCAGATTAATCGATCGGTCATATTCTCACCGGACTCAAAACGGCTACTCTCTGTGGGAAAGTATATCCTTGTTTGGGACATCGACAGCGGCAGACAACTATTAGCCCGGGAGCCATTATCTGGGGACGAGTTTCACGGAGAAGTGTTTTCACCCACATCGGAATTGCTTGCGGCTGGTTGCAGCCAAACTCTACGAATCTGGCGGATTGACACGGGCAACTGCATCCGAACAATCGAGTGTGCATTATCGTTCTCCCCTCACTCGGCATCAATAGCATCCAAACATCATCCAATGTTGATGGCATGGGACATCGCCAGTGGAGAGCAATTACTTGACATCAAGGTTGCCGACCGTAATACCGCCTTTGACGCAGTGACTGTCACGAATAACTTGAAACTAGCAGCGACCGGGTTTCATAATGGGGAGGTCTCTGTCTGGCAGGGCACGACAGGAGAATTGCTAGACAGCTTCAAAACTGGAGATGGGTGGAATTCCCAGCTTTCTTTTGAGGCTGACAATACTCAACTTCTCACAAACAGCGGTCTCCTCACAATGAACGGCTCCGAGTCTTCTCGATCCCGGTTAATGGAAAGGCACATTGGGATTGGAACAAATTTAGACAGAGGTTGGATCATCTGGTACGGCCATCGGCTGCTTTTTATCCCCGTCGAGTTTCGGGCGAGTGATTTTGCCAGAGTGCAAGGATTATGAGTCCTCCTAGAGCGCGAGCATGAGCAGGCCATCGTAATTAAATTTAGGCCAGAGGGGCTTACCAATATATACAAAGAGCATAGAAACTAATAAGAAGCTAGGTTAATAAAGGAGTATTATAAGGAGTTTAAATATATTTTCTCAAGGCATAAAATATATAATATATATAATAAGCGAGTAAGCTAAT